>JAMZAV010008439.1:0-27794 GCA_024449915.1 Sweltsa coloradensis
GTTTGTTTATTGTACGTATGACATATATATAACTAAAAAGCGTTCACTTTACTTCCACGGTGTGTGCGTAATCCGTGCTGGCCAGGAACAGAGCACAAATGTGTGCTGTAATCCGTTTGGATCCGGAACAGAGCACACACGCTAACGTGTGTGCGGTAATCCGTGCTGGCCAGGAACAGAGCACAAACTACCACAAGGAACAGCGCACAAAATGTGTGCTGTGATCCACTTGGATCCGGAACAGGGCACACACTGCTTAGTGTCAACACATTGTGCTGTACTCCGTTCTCAACCGGAATAGGTCACACAAATTAACGTGTGTGCGGTAATCCGTTCTGAAACGGATCACAACACAACACTTCATTTGGCAACAGCGCCACGCTTCGGCAATGTCCGCGACACGAAAATGTGTGCTCTATTCCGTTGTGCGCTATTCCGTTGTGCTCTATTCTGTGTACCCGTTTTTTGGGTACAATCAAAGAAATATTTCACATGATATCGTACTAATACGATTTTTTTTCGAATTTTGGTGCTATATTTTCGCGACATTTTTGCCGATTCTGACCAAACGGCTGGGGCTACAATGTTGATATTTTACATGGACATAAGGATAATGGTGATGTAGTACTGAGTGAAAGAAAAAGTTGAAAGTTAGCCAGAATCCATAGAAATAAGGGTTTTCATATCAGTTTTTTGAGGTGTATAATAATTAACAATTAACTATGAAACTTGACAAAAATAACCCAAAATGCGTACAAAATGCATGTATTTGGACCTCGAGTTTTTTACATTTTATTTTTATTGGTAATACTATAACAATCTAGGTGCCCGTTAGGGAGCCGCAGCCAAAATCCGCGGTGCGCTACATACTCTGGCACCTTACAGCAAGCAAAGTTGGGATGATTTCGAGATGTTACCCAGCCGTCATGAAACGTGATGTGAACTTGAAAACTATCAAAATCAGGGGGATTTAGTCAAGGTACCTAACAACACATCCCAAATTTGGTTGGGGTACGAACAATCCTTCTTGGTGAAAAAATGACTTGAAACAAGCTCAAAACCACTACCAATGCGTAATGTCTAATTCGTCAGTTTCAATCGACCTACGATTCTGACCAAACGGGTGGGGCTACAACGTTCATATTTTACGTGGACATTAAGGTTAAAGTGATATAGTGCCTTTTAAAAGAAAAAGTTGACAAAGTTTGCTGGAAGGCTTCCAAATAAAGGCTTTAATATAAGCCTTATACAGGCATACAATCAACAATTAACTATGGGAGACCGTATGAAAATCCGGCCGTCATAGAGTGCGCTGCGAGCGGTGACGTTCACTCAAATATAACGGCGTGCGCACTCGCCATCTAAATACACGCGCAATCTGTCAACATAGGGAACCTTAGTTTTTGAAGGCGGGAAGGAAATTGGTTCTCTCTGGTCTCAGCGCCCATAAGAATTAGCATGGTACGAAAATGTAACTCGCCGTATCTTTTGACTCGCGCAAAAGAAATCTAAACCAATAACATCACAAGATGCATAACTTAGTGAAGAAAATGATGACATTCTACTTTGCTCGATGACGCTTCCTAAATTCACACTATTATGAGTTAAATGGATCCATGTTTACGCGCTGTCGCAAATGTACTCTGACTGAGCGGCAACCAAAGCGAGACGCAGCCACGTTGTGTGCAGCTGTGGCATCCTCGCATACCACGCGCCTGTCCATGGTTGCTAAATGTACTTCGCATTCAAGATTTTGTTGGCATATTACAGGATATTTTATTAGTAATGTATAATCTAGTACAACCCAGTGACCTCACAGTAGCCACAAAGCAAGTCGGATACCAAATGTTATGCTGAAGCCACGGACAAAATGTTTTTACGTGCTTGTTCATGAGCAGTTTGGAAGGTTTGGCAACAGTGAAAATGTAGAGTTCACTTCAACTCGAAACAAATGTCATTAATATTTGTGATAGAGCAGAGTTTATGTATATCCACGCAAAGAGGAAAAATTATGGTTTCTTACAGTATGAATATAATTCCGGTCCGTGATCGGGTTCACGCGCTATCGCTTACGAAACATTTAGCACGGGTTAATCGCCTATACCACGCTGACCGGAGAGAACCGGACATCGCCCACTTAGGTTCCCTTACATTCACATGTATTAAGTATTTTTTAGTATGGATGTATGTTTACGCACATTTTAAAAGTTATTCTATATGAGTCAGTGTTGTGTGCCCAAATGCAACAACCGTAAAGGAGGCCATAAGTTTCCAAAAGATAAAAGTAAACATACTAAGTGGTTATACGCAGCAATATTATATACGTAGCAATACGTCGTGACAAATAGTTACCCACTATAGGAACAGTGTTGTTTGCCAACTCCTCTTTAGAGAAGACGATTCCAAACGGTCCAATTATGGTATTTATATAATAGCCTTGTTTACATGGAGGACTGAGTACGGTACGGTACCGAGATGTCGTTGAATTCTATCTGGTGTCAAAGCGTTTACATGACTCGTACCGAAATAAAACTGAACTCACTTTCAGTTCAGCATCAACTCTACCTATCGGCGGCTGACAAAACTAAAAGCCACTGCCAACACTGCCAACATTTCGTTTAGCCATGATTGGATGAGCGTAGCGAGCGAAGCGAAGATTCCATTTCACTACACTGGAGAAAAAAATCCGGAATGTTTTTTTTTCTTTCTTTCTGTATTTTTGTCTGTCTGTTAACACGATTCCGGCTAAACCGATACTCCGATTGCGATGAAATTCTATGGAGGCCTTCGAAATCTCTGAAGTAAGAACTGCCACGTTTTTGAGCACAATCGAAAAATTATTTCTCATGAAAATCGCAATTTTACGATTTTTTTCGATTTTTAAAAAATTTCTTCGACTTATAACTCCTACATGCTTTATCCGATTGTAATGATTTTTTCACAGAACCTTAATTTTATGAATTGATATAAGCTATTCGTGTGAAATTTGAGCGTAATCAAATAATTATTGCTCATGAAAATCGCAATATTACGATTTTTTTCCTTTTTTAAAATTACGATTAATTAAAAAAAATAAGTTAATTTTTTATTTAATTTGATTTAATTTAAAAAAAATTTCAACAAAGTTCTGATTTTTTCACAGAACAACAGAAAATCCGCAAAACACATGGCAGCTCAATTCACCAATTACGCTCATCCAACAACGCGGCGGGACTTAAGCGTTTTCCTAGTGTTACCCCAAGAGGAAAGTTAAAAATAAAAACAATCTGGATACGTAGGCCACGTTAGTAACAAGAAACTGATATGTCACATGAAATTGCAGGGAAAATAATTTGTAACGATTACCAACCTTTGTTTCGTAGTACTAACCTATGTTTAGGTTGGCAATATGATTTTCAGTTCGGTTTTGTCTAAGAAACCTGTTTACATGATAGTACTCAGCAGTACTCAGTACGGTCTTCCAGTACGGTAGCTACTTTTCGTCGGACCGAACCCAACCGGTACGGTACGGTTTTTACGTGTTTACATGACGTACTGAGTACAAAAACCGTACTCAATACCGTACTCAGTCCTCCATGAAAACAAGGCTAATGGCACTAATTGCTACATTTCCTATTAAAAATATCGATCTTTGGTTGGTTATCGCTCACCCGTCGATTGCGTCGGGGCCTACAGGGTTGGCTTGGCTTGGTCGCTTTGGTTTATTGTCCCCCACTGAAAATCAGTTATACACATAACCAAAAACTTGTAAAAAAAAAAACAGTTAAACCTTACACAATCAAAAGCGATGAGATCTAAAAAAAAATGCCAAGCTTATGTAACCTCCTGTATACATTTTCGCAATCTTAATACACTAGGAAGCTTCGCAAACGCTTTTTTTTGTCGCGTTGATGGATGAGCTTTTTTTAAAAGTTTTTAGTTTGCGTGGGATATCTTTACTTTTGCAAGTGCTTTGTTTTGCTGCCTACGCATTGTAGGTGATTGTTGTCAAGTTTCTATTGTTAATTGTCAATTTGTTATTATTTACCGTAAAAAACTTATATTAAAAGCTTTATTTCTATGGATTCTGGCTAACTTTTTCTTTTAAACTTTAATGTCCATGTAAAATATGAACGTTGTAGCCCCACCCGTTTGGTCAGAATTGGCCCAAAGGACACGAAAATAGCGCATAAAAAATCAAAAAAATTATATTAAAAGCTTTATTGCTATAGATTCTGGCTAACTTTTCCAACTTTTTCTTTCAGAAGGTACTACATCACCATAACCTTAATGTCCATGTATAATATGAACGTTGTTACCCCACCCGTTTGGTCAGAAATGGCCCAAATAGCACGAAAATATCGTACTTAAAATCGAAAAAAATCGTAAAAGTACGATATTCATAAGAAATATTTCTTCGATTGTACCCAAAAACAATACACCTCTAAGTTCAGAGATTTCGAAGGTCCCCTCCAATTTTCATCAAGATCGCATATGCCGTTTGCCCGGTAGAGAGCGAACAAACAGACAAAAAAAAAAAAACAAAAAAAAAAAAAAAACACCCGAGCTAAATTGGGGTCAGTGAAATTGAAGTCTTCGCTTCGCTCATCCAATAAATTTACTTTGCCCTATGACTGCATCCTTGCAAAGCGTGGCAAAATGTTATTTGCAACTATTGTTTTAAATGTAAAAGTTTGTGCAAATTTATTTTGCCAAGCTTTGCAAGGATGCAGTCACAGGGCAAAGTGAATTTATGTATTAAAGGGGTATTTAACAGCTAAACTCAAAAAATATATTTCATTCAGGCTAACTAGTAATGAATTTAGCAATCAACAGAAAAATTATTGGGGCCACCATGACCTCCCAAAAAATTGTCAAACATGACATTTTTCGAGCTAGGTCACATCGGCAAAAATCTCCCATAAGAAATAACATGGGGACGATTTTTATGCCCCGTGACCTTGGAGGATTTTGATCAAAAAAAATATTGGCCATTATTGACGTACTCGACAGCCTTTTCTGTAAATTCTCTATATTTTGTTTTGTAATTTGGGCAAGTAGTTCGGTCAAAATATGCTGATTACCAAGATGGGGTGTGATTTTGGAAAGCATATGTCTGCGTGTTTGAGGGTATATTTGGGCACAGTTTCAAGACACGATGTTATAAAGGGGCATTTTAGATTGGTACTATGCTCTAGTATCTATGTGGACAAAAAAAGAAGCAGGTTAAAGCCGATTTAGGAAATTTTCCAAAACACCAATTTTCGCAAATTTCTGGATCAAAAAAATTAAAAAAATCGTGTTAAATCACAGTTACAAGATATAATTTTTTAAACGGTCATTTAAGTGTAGTATTGTGCTATAGATCACGTGGTAAAAAATAATTTTTGGGGTTTTTAGCCCCTTTAAGATTGCGAAAATGTAGGAGGGTACATAAGCTTGGCATTTCTTTTAGATCTCATTGCTTTTGATTGTGTAAGGTTTGGCTGTTTTTTTACAAGTTTTTTTGTTACATGTGGGATCATTGAGCGAGCGAAGCGAGCGTCTCCACTTGACTCTTATGGCTCGAATGTCTGTTTTTTTTCTTCTGTTACTGCTTCGATACAGGTCGCACCGTTTCTCTGATCGACCTAAAATTTTTCACACATGTACATACCACCTAGGCGGGTTGCTGTATAGTTTTTGAACAAAATCCGATCGTTGGTTATATATATATAAAAAAAAAAAAATGTTCCGATCGTTATGAAATTTTGCAGGGTCAATAAGTACAACATTCTCTCCTATTTTCCAAATTTTCAGCTAAATCGGTCAAGACCTTAAAGACTTATTGGTAATCATATTTCGAAAAATGATGTTAAAATGAAGGAGGCAGTGAAGATACAAAGATACACTTTTAAGGCATGACGTGAATTAGAACTAGGAGAACGCTCAGTTGGACGCGTTGTTGAGCGAGCACCGGTACGTGCAACATGACCCGAGTACGACATTCCCATAAGGCCCACCACACAGTGTAGGCCTAACTGGATATTGACATTGTACACTGTATACTATTCCAACATCTTTGCATTGTACTAATTCACGTCATGCCTTCTAAAGTGTATCTTTGTATCTTCACTGCCTCCTTCATTTTTTAGCATCGTTTTTCGAATTATGATTACCAATAAGTCTTTAACGTCTTGACCGATTTAGCTGAAAATTTAAAAAAATATAAAAGAGAATGGTGTACTTATTGACCCTGCAAAATTTCATAACGATCGGAACATTTTTATTTTTTATTTTTTTATTTTATTATTTTATTTTTTTATTTTTATAACCAACGATCGGACATTGTTCAAAAACTATACAGCAACCCGCCTAGGTAGTATGTACATGTGTGAAAAATTTCAGGTCGATCAGAGAAACGGTGCGACCTGTATCAAAGCAGTAACAGAAAAAAAAAAAAAAAAAAAAAAAACAAACAAAAAAAACAGACATTCGAGCCATAAGAGTCAAGTGGAGACGCTCGCTTCGCTCGCTCAACAATGCAAAGATGTTGGAATAGTATATAGTGTACAATGTCAATATCCAGTTAGACCTACACTGTGTGGTGGGCCTTATGGGAATGTAGTACTCGGGTCATGTTGCACGTACCGGTGCTCGCTCAACAACGCGTCCAACTGAGCGTTTTCCTAGTTAAGTTACACTAGGAAAACGCTCAGTTGGACGCGTTGTTGAGCGAGCACCGGTACGTGCAACATGACCCGAGTACGACATTCCCATAAGGCCCACCACAAACTGTAGGCCTAACTGGATATTAACATTGTACACTTTATACTATTCCAACATCTTTGCATTGTACTAATTCACGTCATGCCTTCTAAAGTGTATCTTTGTATCTTCACTGCCTCCTTCATTTTTTAACATCATTTTTCGAATTATGATTACCTATAAGTCTTTAAGGTCTTAACCGATTTAGCTGAAAATTTGGAAAATCGGAGAGAATGTTGTACTTATTGACCCTGCAAAATTTCAATACGATCGGAACATTGTTATTTTTTTATTTTTATTTTTTTATTTTTTTTATTTTTTTTAACCAACGATCGGATTTTGTTAAAAAACTATACAGCAACCCGCCTAGGTGGTATGTACATGTGTAAAAAAATTCAGGTCGATCAGAGAAACGGTGCGACCTGTATCGAAGCAGTAACAGAAAAAAAAAAACAAAAAAAAAAAAAAAAACAAACAAAAAAACAGACATTCGAGCCATAAGAGTCAAGTGGAGACGCTCGCTACGCTCGCTCAATTACAAAATTATTTGTTAAAATACAATAATTTTATTAATGTCAATTTAAGACATGCATATAGTGGAGTCAAGATGTCTAACTATAGTGCAAAATGTGATACCAGCATGAAAATTTGCAATAATATAATTTTTGTAATGAGAAATTCGAAAATAACAGGCTCCACGATGGTGTCTTATTATTTAACTAATAATTAATTAATTAAAATTAATAAGTTAATTATGTGACACGAATTTCATAGTGTCAATAAATTAGTCATGTTTGGTATTAATTAAGAGCATTTTTTACCTTTATAAAGAAAAAAATACAATGAAAAAATATATTGAAATATACATATGTTATAGCTAAATATGTTGATTTTGCTGATTTTTTAGTTTTTTGAACCAAAAGATCAACGTAAAAGTAAAATTTCTTCTAACCAATGATATCACAGTGTTCACAAAAGAGCTACTTACTATAATTAATATATCATTTTTCAATTTTCAATAATAGTAATTACAATATATTTAACACAAATTACAATATGGCGTAAAGATGTCTAACTATGGTACAAAATATGATATTAACTTAAAAATTCAGCAATCTGAAAGCTTTTGTAATGATAAATTCGAAAATAACTGGCTCCAAGCTAAGTGATTAGTATTTAACTATTACTTAATTAATTAACATTAATTAGTTATATTAGTCCTAAAATATCAAAATATAGACAAATTTGTAGTGTTTGGTATCAATTGAAAGCATTTTTTACCAACATTAAGAAAAAAATTTCATTGAAAAAAAAATTTGTCTAACCAATGATAACACAGTGTTCTCAAAAGAACTGGTAACTATAATTATTGTATCATTTTTCAATTTTCAAAATTAGTAATTACAATATATTTTACACAAATAAACAATTTTTTTAATTAAAAAGTTACAGGAACATGTTGTGTGACGTAGCAATATGCCTCTTTTGACTTGGTTACATCAATCTAAGATTTTGTAATAAGAACTTCGAAAATCACTGGCTCCAGGCTGAGTTTTGAGTATTAAACGACAACATCCGCTATTATATAGTGGTAATTAAGCACTATCATTACGCGGGGGATAGTTGCATGTTTTAAACGAAGACTTCAATTTTCGAATCACCCAGAGAAAAATAGCTCTGGTGCTTGTTGGTTGTTGGTGCTTGTTGGTGACAAATGCTTTCATTTGATACCAAACATGATAAATTTATATTCACTTTGAAATTTTTGGACGCAATTAAGTAATTAATTTAATTAATGAATTCATTCACAATTCAAACTCAAAACTCTGCCTGGAGCCAGTGATTTTCGAAATTCTTATTACAACATCTTTAAGATTGATATAAACGAGTCAAATGATGCATTTTGCTAAGTCACACTACATGTTTCTGTAAGTTTTCAATTTAAGAAAATTTGTGTAAAATATATTGTAATTATTATTATTGAATATTGAAAATTAATACATAAATTATAGTTACCAGCTCTTTTGTTAACACTGTGTTATCATTGGTAAGAAGAAATTTTACTTAAAATTGATCTTTTGGTTCAAAAACTACAAAATCACAAAATCAACATATTTAACTATAACAAATATATATTTCAATATATTTTTTCAATGTATTTTTTTTTCTTAATGTTGGTGACAAATGCTTTCATTTGGTACCAAACATGACAAATGTATCTTCACGTTGAAATTTGGGGACACAATTTAGTTATATAATTAAATTAATTAATTCATAGTTAAAAACTCAAAACCCAGACTGGAGCCAGTGATTTTCGAAATTCTTGTTACAAAATCTTTAATATTGATGAAAACAAGTCAAATGATGCATTTTGCTACGTCACACAACATGTTTCTGTAACTTTTTAACTAAAAAAAATTGTTAAAATGAGTAAAATATATTGTAACTGCTACTATTGAAAAATAAAAATATGATAGTCTATATTAATTAGTAACCAGCTCTTTTGTGAACACTGTGATATCATTGGTTAGAAGAAATTTTACTTTAAAGTTGATCTTTTGGTTCAAAAACTTAAAAATCACAAAATCAACATATTTAACTATAAACATAATATATATATATATATATATATTCCAATATATTTTTCCCCTTTTTTTCCCTAATGTTGGTGAATAATGCTTTCAATTGATACCAAACACTACAAATTTGTCTTCACTTTGAAATTTAAGGACTAAATTAACTAATTTATGTTAATTAAATCAATTAATAGTTAAATACTAATTACTCAGCTTAGAGCCAGTTATTTTCGATTTTTTCATTACAAAAGCTTTAAGATTGTTAAATTTTTAAGTTGGTACATATTTTGTACCATAGTTAGACATCTTTACGCCATATTGTAATTTGTGTTAAATATATTGCAATTACTATTATTGAAAATTGAAAAATTATATATTAATTATAGTAACCAGCTCTTTTGTGAACACTGTGATATCATTGGTTAAGAAGAAATTTTACTTTAACGTTGATCTTTTGGTTCAAAAACTAAAAAATCAGCAAAATCAACATATTTAGCTATAACCAGTGGCGAGGCGTCCGCGCATGCAAGGCATGCACTGCATGCCTAACATTTTGAGCAATAATTACTTATTTTGTAGTTATTTTATAGTTATTAATACGTCATCTAGTTTCTTCCATTATTAGTTTTGTTGCAAACATTTTACTTTGAACCTGGCGGGATCACGCTACGCGTAGTCTAGAATATGTTGACTAAACTCGGGAGCGAGTCGCGTAGCCTGCCTCAGTAGCGCATAGGGACAGATGTTTGCAGGTTGAACTGGTAGGCATGCTACGGTCTCTGAAGCTTTATTTCCCTGTGCGAAACCAGAGTTTGGGCTGTGTGGGAGGTTCGTAGAGAGAGAGAGAGAGACTTCGGGCCAGCCCCCTGAAACTGCCATAGAGAATTCAAGGGAGAAGTTTAGTGAGCCACCGAGGCCTGACGTAGTTTGACATAGTTCGTATGACCATGCGTGGGAGAGCGCTGGTGGCAATCTCGTCACATCTCGTGAAATCTCGCTTTGGATCTCGCGAATTTGAAAATAATCGGTTTGTTTTGCCTTCGGTGACGTTTCCTGTTTGAACAACTCTACAAGATGAAATAATATGCCCCACTAGCCCTACATATACGCATCAAGTAAGTACATTTAAAACTAAGGCTTACGTTTAACATAGATCGTATTTCTCAAATCCTATGGTGGTTTATTTTTGTATGAAATTGCGAACAAAGCTTGGGTTCTGCCCTTGGCTCACTGTCAGCTGTCATGTTTTTGAGTTTGTATTTTCGATGGGTTTCTCTTGACTAGGGCCTAGCCCCTAGGCTTACTAGGGCTAGGCCTAAATCTTGCGTATACCTACATATAATAAAAATTATAAGGTTCTAAGTTACGTAGTGCCTGGCGTAGGCCTACCTACAAAGCCAAGAACCCAAGATGTAGCACCATTAAATAACCAGGAATTGGATAGGCCTACACAAAGGTAGGCTAGAGCCTACATCTTGGCTTTGGGCATTTTGGTAGGAGTATTTAAAAACAACCTGTTGAGACTTGGCCTTAAAAGATTCTGCTGTTTGTATCAGCTTTTATTGTAGTAGGCCTAGGCCCCTACGCCTAGCCGGTACTCTTTCGGTTGGTATGGGATGGCCAAAGTACCTACAAAACCTTTGAAAAAAACAAGTGATGATAAACTGGCCATACGGTAGGCCTACCAACCGAAAGAGTGCCGCCTAGCCTACCTAGGCCTACCTTATGTGTTCTAGGTGCTACAATCGTTTAATTCTAGTCTAGCTACATTTGACTAGGGCCTAGCATAGTAGATGCTCGGCTGTTTCTAACGTCTATAGGAATGTCAGGAATCACCCACTTGTAAACATCAGGAATGATCGATCTAGCCTCTGAACTACTAGGGCTAGGCTAGGCCTATCATTCAGAAAATCATTTATGCCCAGTAGGCCTATAGCCCTAGCCAATGATTCAACTTTTGTTTGGTAAGCATGCCTACATTTTGTTGCCAGTTATTGTATTGCTTTCCTTTCTCTCTCTGTGTGTGTAGGCCTTATATTTCTGTGAATGTCTTTCAATAATCATTCTGAATTTCCTAATTCATTTTGTTTTTCTATGCAATGAGCTGTGGGCTGAATTATCAGGGAGCAATTATCTGATTGGTGTAGTCTTGCTTTGTTCAGTTAGGCCAACAAATTGATTTGTTTTAAAATTTGAGGTTGTGTCCAAGACAGTAAGCAAGGGCAAGTGAATTTAGGTACCAATTACTTTTTGATGAATCCATAATTTAATTCCCAATAGTGTTGTAGGCAGTATTGTGCAACTTTTACATTCAATAAACACATAGGGCTACAAACATAATTAGGCCTACCTAGAATGAGTAAACAAACATTGTAAAGCTGTCTGCGTATTGTTGTGATTGCTAGGCTTACCGCCTACGTGTCACTA
Source organism: Sweltsa coloradensis (assembly GCA_024449915.1). NCBI lineage: Eukaryota > Metazoa > Arthropoda > Insecta > Plecoptera > Chloroperlidae > Sweltsa > Sweltsa coloradensis. The sequence continues at coordinate 11,730 of JAMZAV010008439.1, forward strand.
CATATTTTCTCCTTTTCTGGTTTCAGGGGTTCATCTCAGACGACTCGGACTCCGCCAAGGTCCAAACATAAACCACAAGGAAGCTGATCATTTGCAGAACTCACCTCTGACCCAGCACCTCCCTGCTCCAGAAAAATGCACCCCGGCCTACCTATTTAATTTGTAAATTAGGGCCTATGTGTTTTACATTTATCAATTCAGTTACCAAAACTCTTAGGCCTACAAAGGAGGACAATTTATATTCAATTATTGAAACGTAGGCTTACGTTACTTCCCCAAGGAAAGTTTGTGAGATATTGATATTACATATTTAATGGACAATATACCGGTACTGCTTTTCTATTGAAGCCTAGCCTTAGATGTGTTTATATTGATAAGACACTGTTATTTGTTATTATTAGGCTCTTATAGGATATGCCTACAGTTCCACTTTGTTACTAAAACATCGTGTGATAACACAATTGAATAAAAAACCGGTTATCAAATTGATATTTTTCATTTTTGGTGTTGTGTACCCTAAACATGACCTCTTGTTCCAACTTAACTGAATAATTATTGTGATTTACCTATAATATTATGTAGGCCTACTTGTCTTACTCTATTGGGCAAAAAACTTGCTTTATTCCTGATTTCCTGCATAATTTTAATATGAACATACTGGTAAGTTTCATTCACAAATTGATTATTGATTTCACTTGGAAACAACTTGTTTTGTATGTTAATTTCACTAGTTTTTCACTGTTCTTTAAGAGAAGAATTTAATTACTTTTGTAATTAAATTTCCCTACTAAAGAATAGTGCAAAGTAAGAAAAGTGTTTAATTAACATGCAATTTTAAGTTCTTTATTTGTGTATTTCTCTATTGTATTGTCATTATTATCTAATAGTATTGGTTATGTATGTTCATATTTTCTTATTATGCAGATTTTGAATAAATCAAGTTATTTGCATCAATGGAGTGAGATAAGTAAGTGCATTACAAGAAAAATCAAAGTTCACAATCAATTTGAATGTCCCTCCCATTTCCCCCTCCACTTCCAGTTAGTTAACTGACCACCCGACAGATGGCGCTAGTAGTGGCAAAGACTTCCCTAGCCCGACCTATGGCAGTTCGCGCATCTTAACCGACAGGTTATATACTACCATCTTTGCTTCGGGCTATCGTCGCAGAAATGCAGAGAAATAAGAGGGAACCTAAGTTTTGAAGGCGGGAAGGAAATTGGTTCTCTCTGGTCTCAGCGCCCATAAGAATTAGCATGGTACGAAAATGTAACTCGCCGTATCTTTTGACTCGCGCAAAAGAAATCTAAACCAATAACATCACAAGATGCATAATTCTGTGAAGAAGATGATGGCATTCTACTTTGCTCGATGACGCTTCCTAAATTCAAACTATTATGAGTTAAATGGACCCATGTTTGCGCGCTGTCGCAAATGTACTCTGACTGAGCGGCAACCTAAGCGAGACGCAGCCACGTTGTGTGCAGCTGTGGCATCCTCGCATACCACGCGCCTGTCCATGGTTGCTAAATGTACTTCGCATTCAAGATTTTGTTGGCACATTAAAGGATATTTTATTAGTAATGTATAATCTAGTACAACCCAGTGACCTCACAGTAGCCACAAAGCAAGTCGGATACCAAATGTTATGCTAATGCCACGGACAAAATGTTTTTACGTACTTTTTCATGAGCAGTTTGGAAGGTTTGGCAACAGTGTAAATGTAGAGTTTCACTTCAACTCAAAACAAATGTCATTAATATTTGTGATAGAGCAGAGTTATGTATATCCACGCAAAGAGGAAAGATTATAGTTTCTTACAGTACGAATATAATTCCGGTCCGTGGTCGGGTTCTCGCGCTATCGCTTACGAAACATTTAGCACGGGTTAATCGCCTATACCACGCAGACCGGAGAGAACCGGACAACGCCCACTTAGGTTCCCTGTGGGTCATGCGGGTTATATCCTGCACTCACTGACTGTGTCAGTTGGCGCCAGCGGCTTCCGGCTTATTCTTGACGTGCTTAGTGTTGGTCTTGGCGCGCTAGCCTCTAGTAGTGAAGTGAAGTATTGCTTTTACGTTTAATATTGTGCGTTGTGTGTAATTAACTAATTATACAGTATTAAATTTTTCAGTTATCATGAATAATGCAAGTGAAAGATGCGAGATATGTCAATTGAAAACTATTCATTTTAGTACACTTACGATTGAAAAAAAGACTGTACATTATTGGAAATAAGGTGAATGATGAGTGGAAATAATTAATAGATCTCGTTCAGTAGCTAGTACTATGAAACAAGCCCCCCCGCCAAACAAAACCATTGCTTGACGCGCGCATTTGTTGTTATAGGTATGCTTATTTTTTTGTAATTGCATAGGGTCGAGTGTCTCGTCGGCGTCAGTCATTGCGCCTACTTATCATTTCCTGGAACCTGACTTTCCTACTTGCGCCGCACTCTCAAGGCAAAGGCCAGCCCCCAACCCAACCCAACCTGTCTCAGATCTCAGTACAGGCTATCTTGGGGGAAAAATGCCCCAAAAATTTTTCGCCTCCGGCGGCTGGGGCTTCGCCCCACACCCCAGGTAGCCCACGCAAGTCCATACAAAACAAAAGTACATGTATATCCTAATTGCATGCCCACCTACAAATGTCACGCCTCGCCACTGGCTATAACATATGTATATTTCAATATATTTTTTCAAAGTATTTTTTAAAACATAATGTTAATTAATACCAAACATGACTAATTTATTGACACTATGAAATTCGTGTAACATAATTAACTAATAAATTTTAATTAATTAATTATTAGTTCGACGTCGACCAATAATAGGATTGTCGAAATTTTTGGTCATTACTATAAGGAGGTATAAGGTAAGGGAAAGGGAAGTGGAGAATACACTGCAGACGTGCCAAAACAAGTCATTATCAGGAAGTATAATGGATAAAAAAAATCACTTTTATTGAAAATTCGTTATTCAGAATTTGTTTCCGTGCGTATTTACGCCGAGACTGTATTTCTAAGATTCTGAAGTGGGGGGGTCACGGTAAAAAGTGGGGGGGGGGAAACTCCCCCCATTCCCCCCCCCTTCCTACGCGCCTGCAACTACAAGCAAACATATTCGTTTTATAAGGTGACTGTCGAATTGTATAAGTGTATGTGCATATTTACTACGGAAATTCTGGGATTAATATTTATCTCACGTTAGCTTTGCCCCTCCTGCCCCTCCTGGGCCAAACTTGGGAGGGTGAATAAACCCCCCTGCCCCCCCCCCCCCACCACCACCGGTTCCTACGCCACTGCTATTGATGATTCAAGGTATATATTAAAGATATAACATCAACACAACATTGTTTCCATTGATACAATTTGTGTGGCTCGTTGGTCTTGTTGTTAGCGTATCTGCTTTCAATGCAGAGGGTCCAGGGTTCGATTCCCGTCAAAGCCAGCAGTTTTTTACCTTCCGATTTGGACTTAAGTCCATCAGTTCGTGTCTTAGGAGTTAGTAAACGGTGACTTTCGAGCCGTCCTAGCATCGAAGCACATAATAAATTCAGAGTTGTTCTGAATCGGCCTTGTTGATTCTGGCGTTGATTCGCGGGTGTTCGCACTGTCCATACCACTGATTGCTATATTTCCTATTCAAAATATCGATCTTTGGTTGGTTATCGCTCACTCGTCGATTCCGTGGGGCATACAGGGTTGGCTTAGTCGCTTTGATTTACTGTCCCTCACTAAAAATCAGTTATATAACTGAGTAGGTAGACTCTAAATACAATTTATTTTATTATTTATTTATTTTATTTACATGAAAATTAATTAAAGTAGTATTTCACATAGCATATTTGTTTGATTATTAGTGTATATAGAACACAGCAAACGAAGTGTATACCAGTATCCATACAAAACAAAGTGTTGAAATTATTGTCATACATAGGTGTTAAAACTTTGGAGAGGAAGGAGTAAAATACTGCCAAGTTGATTAGTTATTATACTTATTAGCCATCTGTTATTGCTTCCAAGTTTTATTTTATTGATACGTACGCGTACATTAGTTTTAGTACACTGTATTCTTACAATTAAGTTATATACTGATTTGATTAACGATTATGCGTATACATTATCTATGAAACATTTTTACTACGAAAAATATGTTATCTAAGCATTTTACAGAATCAGTTATCAACCCCTACCCACTAATACAAGATGACTCGCACTAGCGTCTAGAAGGAATGTAATTATGTGTTCAAGTTAGTAAGTAGTAGCATATTGTCGAGTAGATTCTGATATTATCTCCGAACCAAAATTACAAAACCGAATCAGTTGTAGCATGTTATATTTGATCCGTACGTAATGAGCGGTTTTAATTTCATATCTTTTTATCTTCAAATCGCGCTGTCTTTGCTTCAGTTAGTGTACGATACACAGTAGACTATTTGAATGCCGGTAGGCATAGATATAGGCAATAATTTGTCGTTCAAAATTTATTTATTAGCTTAGTCCAATAAACTTGTAATATAAAATAATGGTTTGCCTTATTGACGACTGAGTTCCATACTTAACTTTCATCGGTTACGCCCACCCATCCCCAAACTAAAACAAACAAGAGCATTGTGGCCCTCGTCAAGTGCACTCATATTGGGAGAGTACGAGATTATAGTTGCTATGGAATGAGTAGGCATTGAAATACTTAACTCGAATTATTCGCAGAATGACTGAGTAAACCGTCGGGAATAGAAACATCTGTTTTAAATGGCGGAATCGAACCTGTGTTCGAGCCCGTGACCCGTGATGTGCGTGAAAGTGGACGACGGACTTTGAGGTTGTATTTGTGTCTGGGATACAGCTGCTTCTTGACATCTGAAGAGTTGTGGGTGGCGGGATTTGTTGGGTGGTAATTTATTATATCAGTAGCCATATGGCGGCGAACAAGTCAAATGGATAATTTGTATTCTATTATCGATCGAAATAAAAACATCAATAGGCCTAATTGGCCTAATACATAGAATTACCATGCAAATTAATTTTGTGCTAAAAATAAAACCCGACCCGAAGGCGATGTGTAACCAAAATATTTATCATAAATCAACTACAACATAAACATAAACTTCAACATAAGATTGCGACCCGATATAATTTAAATAAAGTCCCAAGACGTAGAAAATTGATACGTAGTTATCTCGAGGGTGCTGAGTGGAGTGGACACCACAAGTGGGTAACACGCGTCAAATAACTGACAGCATTTTGTAAATTAACATCCAGCCCTTTGTACACACTCGTAGATGTAGAGTGGTTGACTGATTCATTAGTTTCAACTAAATTATATCGTGCGATATTCACGCACGCCACAGGACTCAATGGTGATTCAATTAGTTTAGAACATTATGTTTAAGCTCAACGGTGCAATAATTGTCCTAACTCCTGGTATTGATGGGGGGGGGGGGGGCACAAACATACACCTATATTCCCATTTAGTTTTTAGAAGATTATCTACAACTAGAAACTACAGGCAAGAAAATTACCCTTCTATGGATTTTTTCTGAGCTGTAACATCTTCTAGCCACGCTTCTAGTTTATGAATCAATGAAATAGGCATCTCATTTTCCCTCCTTTTTTTCATAGCTTTGTATTTTCCCTCTTCCGTTGATACATCATGACGTAAATGGACGTAGATGGTTAAAAAAAACGCACTTCTCTTTTCGAAGTATCAACGCTCCCCGTGATACAGCACGTGTTATCTGACAGCTGCAGGATGATAGCTAGACGCACAAGCGCACAACCTCTTCCCGTTCCCCACCGCCAAGACAACACAATAACTCATTCACCAAACGATAATCACCGATAATATTATGACTAGGAAGCTTCGAAAACGCTTTTTCAGGCGCGTTGTTGGATGAGCGTAATTGTTTAGGGGTTGTTTCACTGAAAATGTATGAAAAACCAGCAATTTTGCATTAATATTGTTTTAATTGATTTTTAAGTTTGCTTTTTTATTTATTGACTACATAAATTTATTTTATGCTGTAAAATAAATAAACTGAACCTTTAGCTTATGTTACACTCAAATTTTCCAAAAAAAACAACATAAATATTATCTCAAAACTTATTATCTCAAAAATTTTATTCTAGCACATTTGCTAACATTTTTTCCTACTTCTTCTACAGTTTTTAAGATAAAAGGATAATTTCTTTTTTAATATGCTGACCAGTCTTATTCTGACAAATTCACCAGACACTTTTTTGATGAGATTTATAGTTTTTTAATTAAAATATAAGAAATATAGATTTGTTACAAAAAATATACATTTTCCAACAATGCAAAGGAAAAAAAATCATATTTATCTAACAAAACGAAAATACTGAAATCCGTCTGGTAAATATTTAGATGTATTGTTTTTTAATCTAAAACCCCTTAACTTGAAAAAAAAAATTGTAAAAGCCTTAGCATTATCGCAGCATCATAGCAAAATCGTAAAATTGCAATTATTAAGAGAAATAATTGTTTCATTGCGCTCAAATTTCACACGAATAAATTAATTCATAAAATTAAGGTTCTGTGAAAAAATCATTACAATCGGATAAAGCATGTAGGTGTTATAAGTCAAAGAATTTTTTTAAAAATCGAAAAAATCGTAAAATTGCGATTTTCATGAAAAATGATTTTTCAATCAATTTTTCGAACCGTGCAGTTCTAAGTTCAGAGATTTCGAAGGCCTCCAGAAAATTTCATCGCAATTGGAGTGTCGGTTTAGCCGGAATCGTGTTAACGAACAGACAAAAATACAAAAAAAAAAACATTTCGGATTTTTTTCTCCAGTGTAGTGAAATGGAATCTTCGCTTCGCTCGCTACGCTCATCCAACTAGAATAATCGTTGCCGCACTTACGATAGCAGAACCAGACCCTTCATTGGATGAGCGAAGCGAAGACTTCAATTTCACTGACACCCAAAAAATTTAGTTGGGGTGTTTTTTTTTTGTCTTTTTTTTGTTTGTTTTTTTCTGTCTGTTTGTTAACTCTCTACCAGACAAACGGCATACCCGATCTTGATGAAAATTGGAGGCGACCTTCGAAATCTCTGAACTTAGAGGTGTATTGTTTTTGGGTACAATCGAAGAAATATTTCTCATGAATATCGTACATTTACGATTTTTTCCGATTTTTAAGAGCGATATTTTCGTGACATTTGGGTTAATTCTGACCAAACGGGTGGGGCTACAACGTTCATATTATACATGGACATTAAGGTTATGGTGATGTAGTACCTTTTGAAAGAAAAAGTTGAAAAAGTTAGCCAGAATCCATAGAAATAAAGCTTTTAATATAAGTTTTTTGATTTTTTGTGCGATATTTTCGTGCCATTTGGGCCAATTCTGACCAAACTGGTGGGGCTACAACGTTCATATTATACATGGACATTAAGGTTATGGTGATGTAGTACCTTTTAAAAGAAAAAGTTACAATAGTTAGCCAAAATCTATAGAAATAAGCTTTTAATATAAGTTTTTTACGGAAAATAATACCAATTGACAGGTAACAAAAGAAACTTGACAACAATCAGCTACAATGCGTAGGCAGCAAAACAAAGAACTTGCAAAAGTGAAGATATCCCATGCAAACTAAACATTTTTAAAAGCTCATCCATCAACGCGGCGGGACTTTAGCGTTTTCCTAGTTAATTTATTCGTATATACAAACCTTATTCGTCTCCGTTAGCGTAAGACGCGTAACAATAGAAGCGTAACAATAGAAACTTGACAACAATCGCCTACAATGCATTAAAAAGCACTTGCAAAGGGAAAAGTGGTCCTACGCAAACTAAAAACTTACAAAAAAGCTCATCCATCAACGCGGCGGGACTTAAGCGTTTTCCTAGTTTTAAAAAACTTTTTGGATGAGCGAAGCGAAGACTTCAATTTCACTGACCCCTAAAAACATTTAGCTACAATGTTTTTTGTTTGTTTTTCTGCCTGTTTGTTAGGCTGTTAGGCTGCCAGTTTTAAAACCGAAAAGGGATCTTGATTTCTTGTATTGTGTTATTTGTGTATTCGCCGCGACAACGTTGATGAATCATCTGGTGAAACGTATAGTCGTTGCCACTAATTCTATCTATGTAAATAAATAAATATTTTACTTGTACCTACATTACAACAATAATAAATTATAAATAATTACGAATATTTTCGTGTTGTCCAAAGGAAAATAAACAACATGGTATCACCACTAGCACTAAACACAATGCATAGAACATTAAAAAATAGTTTAGACTAAACAATAGAAGCGTAACCATAGAAACTTGACAACAATCGCCTACAATGCATTAAAAAGCACTTGCAAGGGAAAAGTGGTCCTACGAAAACTAAAAACTTACAAAAAAGCTCATCCATCAACGCGGCGGGACTTAAGCGTTTTCCTAGTTGGATGAGCGAAGCGAAGACTTCAATTTCACTGACCCCTCAAAAAATTTAGCTCCAATGTTTTTTTTTTTGTTTGTTTTTCTGCCTGTTTGTTAGGCTGTTAGGCTGCCAGTTTTAAAACCGAAAAGGGATCTTGATTTCTTGTATTGTGTTATTTGTGTATTCGCCGACAACGTTGATGAATCATCTGGTGGAAACGTATAGTCGTTGCCACTAATTCTATCTATGTAAATAAACTAGGAAACGCTCAGTTGGACGCGTTGATAAGCGAGCACGTGCTATAGCTAGACCCACATTGCACATTTTTTAAATTTTAAAATTTGCGACGTTCGCTGTCCACAGGGCCATGTTTCCAATATTATTTATTATTGCCAAGGTATTTGGGTAAACCCGTGTGTAAACCTTTACTTTGTGGATAAAATCCACCGCCATCTAGAGGACCTTGACTTCTTGGGAAAACTATTTAAACTCTTTGGTGACAAATAATACACTCTTCCTCGAAAGTTTTTTGATTACTTCTAGGTGGCAGTGCATTAGAAACTTCGCGCGTCTTTTCGTTGCCATGGCAACGTTACTTTTGTTATAATGTAATTTCCATTAACACTACTTATCGGATCAAAATAAAATTAACATATTCGTGACCGGACGGACATTCTAAATGATTTGGCCACCTCAGATTTTGTCACCGTTTAGTTTTAAAAAAAAACTTTCGATTAACTTTAATGTAACTTTTTAACTTTTTGAACGATTTTGCCACAAAACTAATGGCATTCAATCGAGAACGAAGCTTGCGGATGGTCAAAATTTCAACTCGATCCGAGCCTCCGTTCGAACGTTATGGCGAGACATACAAACAAACAAACAAAAAAAAACAAAAAAAAAAAACAAAACCAGTGACTAATTTTTCCGCAGAGTCAAATGGAAACGCTCGCTTCGCTCGCTTAATAAATATTTTACTTGTACCCACATCACAACAATAATAAATTATAAATAATTACGAATATTTTCGTGTTGTTCAAAGGAAAATAAACAACATGGTATCTCCACTAGCACTAAACACGATGCATAGAATATTTAAAAATAGTTTAGACTACTTACAACAAACAAGATCAAGAACAATAAACACATTTTTATTTTGATAATACTTGGTGGGGAACAAAATAATATGATAAATGGTGTCCTTGCAAAGTTCCAATCCAATGTTCCAAGGTCCCGTTTCCCGGTTCTGGCATGGATTTTACGTCGAAAATCCTTGGCCAGGCTTGCTACGCGTTACAAGATACTGTCACTTTACCTCCCCTCAAATTCCACAAAACACTCGCTCAAACACGAAATCGTCTCAAGACTTTTTCGCAGCGCCTCCGCCATCTAGCGGACTACAGTCGAACAAAAAACGCAAAACAATGCCTGGGAAATAGCTGTTTATTTTCCTAAACGGTTGGCGGTAGAACAATTCTGTTGATTGGTTTGAAGAGCAAATTCAGGGCAATAAAGTTTTCTGAAATAAGTGTTTGGGGGTATTTTTTTAAGTTTCGCGAAACAGGCGTGAAACAGTATTTTTGTAAAAATAATACCATATTAAAAAAATTCATGCTAGATAAATATATCTATTTTCTTAAAATCCGGCACCAAAGGGCTTTATAAACAACATTCATAATTATATTGGTGAAGATTTCATGCCGATCGGTTGATAAACGGTCAAGAAAACAGCTATTTGCTGGAAGTCAACGTTATAGTAAAAAAAAAACTGCCTATTTTCACATGTCCTATATTCTCTAAATTGAAGTTGTCTTTCTATGGAACTCATGTATGATGCCTTGAATAAAATTGTAAAATCGTCTACAAAAAGCAAAGACACCACTGGCTTCTTAACAAAGGAAGTGATGCTATTGAATAGCTATTGCAAATAAAATAACACTTAACACACTTAACACTTAACGTTCTGTTGGTTAAAAAATTCGCTATAAAAATTGGCATATGACCTTTTATTCCCCAGGCATGTAAAGTTTTTCAAATTCCGTATCTCCATGTGGTGTCATAGGCCTTTTCCAAATCGAAAAAGATGGCAACCGCATGTTGTTTATTTAAAAAAGCATCACTTATTATATCCCTCCAATCTGACTAGATGGTCCATAACTGAACGACCGCGCCGGAAACCCGATTGTTCTGGAATCAGTAGATTCTGGCTTACCAATAACCACATCAGTCGTTTGTTTATAATTCTTTCCAACAATTTGCATAAGCATCTTGTTGGAGATATTGGGCGATAATTTGATGGTTGTTCTTTACTTTTGCCGGATTTAAGGTTGGGGATTGTGATTGCTTCTCTCCACGATTCAGGGAATGTTTCCTCTAACCAGATGCTATTAAACATATTGAGGATATATTTGAGGGAACATGGAGACAGGTGCTTTATCATCTCATTGTGGATGTAATCTGAGCCAGGTGCAGAATTTTTTAATTGTTTTAGTGAGGACATAAATTCCCAGTCTGAATATGGAAGGTTATGTTTCTGTACCCAATGAGGAGAATTGTAAATCGATTCTTTCTGCTTGTAACTTCAAGAACGGAATTGTTTGGTGTAATTGTCCGAGCTAGATACGCTGGCGTAATATTCGCCAAGTGCGTCTGCAATATCATGCTGTGTGGTAATTAATCGAGAATTTATTAGTAGTCCAGAGGGGCTACTGAAGGTGTTCCTGCCTGAAATCTTTTTAATCTTAATCCAGACTTTTGCTGCTGGAGTACGGTGAGTTATAGAAGATACGTATTTTTCCCATGATCTTTTACGTGATGCCTTTATTCCGAATCTTGCTTTTGCTCTCAGTTGTCTAAATATTTCTAAATTTTCTTGGGTTGGAAATTTATTAAATCTCTTTGGCGCCTTTCTCCGGCTTTTAATTGTCTCCATACACTCGTCGTTCCACCAGGGAACTGGAACTCTTCTTGGGTAAAGCTCTTCTTGGGTAAAGCTAGTTAGTAAGGTATTTGGGTAAATCGATGTTTGAGGTGAACGTCACCGCTCGCAGCGCTACTGGTGGTGAAACGTCATACGGTCCCCCATAGTTACTTGACAATGATTGCCTACATTGTTTACAAAAAGCAAATCTTTGGACCACGAGATATTTTAAATTTTATTGTTAATTGCCATGGTAATACCATATCAATTAAATCGACTTTGATAAAATGATTATATTTTAACAAATAATTTTGCAATGGAACTTGAAAAGTAATGAGATCCCACACATAACAAAAACTTGTAAAAACATAGACAAACCTTGCACACTCAAAAGAAATGAGATCATAAAAAAGGGCCAAGATCATTCTATCCGTCCACATTTGCCCATTCTTAATTAATAAACTTACAGTTTCCCGTAACAACATCCTTGAAAAGAATGGCAAAACAGAATTTATCAATTATATGTCAATAAATTATCAAAATTATATGACACCAACTAAATATTTTCATAATATACTAATAACGATTTCGTTATAACCTCTTACACAATTAAACAAATGATCAACAGTAAATTATTGAAATATACATTTCATAGCAGCTCTTTTACGTGCTGCATGGTGAAATACGTAGCACTTCCATGGCCGCCCGTGACGTCACAGTCACAGCCAAGATGGCAGCGCCCACAAATCTCTACTGAAACAACCGTATTGTTCCTGCGCTACTGATACGTGGTGTAATGCGACTTTTCTCTCCGTCCACGCTCTCGCCTTGTGAACCTGGCTGGCGGCATCAATGCTTGTAACCCGAGCGCGAAGAGGTATTATTGAAGTAAATCGGCTGTTCTGTTTTTGTAATTTGATCTTAAGTGGTTCGGTCTAAATGTGCTGATTACTGAGAAAGTGTTTGATTTCGGAATGTCCATTTTTCTTTGTTTGGGTGTATTATACGTCAACACTTTCAAGACACAATTTTAGAAAGTGACACTGACAGTTCACATGTTTAAGGTGCTACTATGCTATAGTTTCTATGTGGAAGAAACAGTAAGCAGGTTAAAGTTAATTTCATTCATTTATTTTAATTTATCAAAAAGCACATTTTTTCATATTTCAGATTCATAAAGCTCCGAACATTTGTGTAAAATCACTGTACACGGTATAATTGAGCGAGCGAAGCGAGCGTCTCCACTTGACTCTTATGGCTCGAATGTCTGTTTTTTTTGTTTTTTTTTCTGTTACTGCTTCGATACAGGTCGCACCGTTTCTCTGATCGACCTGAAATTTTTCACACATGTACATACCATCTAGGCGGGTTGCTGTATAGTTTTTGAAAAAAAACCGATCGTTGGTTATAAAAAATATAAAAATAAATAAAAAAATAAAAAAAAGTTTCGATCGTTATGAAATTTTGCAGGGTCAATAAGTACAACATTCTCTCCTATTTTCCAAATTTTCAGCTAAATCAGTCAAGACCTTAAAGACTTATTGGTAATCATAATTCGAAAAATGATGCTAAAAATGAAGGAGGCAGTGAAGATACAAAGATACACTTTAGAAGGCATGACGTGAATTAGTACAATGCAAAGATGTTGGAATAGTATACAGTGTACAATGTCAATATCCAGTTAGGCCTACACTGTGTGGTGGGCCTTATGGAATGTCGTACTCGGGTCATGTTGCACGTACCGGTGCTCGCTCAACAACGCGTCCAACTGAGCGTTTTCCTAGTATTTTACAGGTGAGCGTTGTATTACGCTATAGACTAGATGGTAAAATGATTTAACTATTGGAGCTATATCCACTTTAAAAATAAAATAGTCCGCGTATTTATATCTTTATTCACACGTGTTTCAAATCTCGGTATATATCGGAATAATTACTTTTAGCAATGAACGTTCCTATATTAATAACATAACATTTTTTATTATTAGTTCACAAAAAAAATTATTTTATTCTATATGTACAAATTCTATCGCATCGTGGCAACATGTTGTACGTACCTCAATGTCAAGTTCTTCCCGTATACATTATTAGTCTTAATTCTAGCTAAAACAAAGGCATTTATAATATTGCTCAATTTCCTAACAACAGATAGCTGATGGATGTACTGTCGTGGCCAAGGTCTCCTCGTCACCCCAGCATTGAGATGGCTCGAGCAGGAATACCACAGAACCCATTCACTACCAATCTAGATATTTTCAATTAATCTCAAATGGGATCTTTATGAGTTGGAACTTTCAAACATACTAACCACATAGAGGAGACAAGGGTGCTTTGTCCACCAGAAAAAGTCTCAGAGGGTGTTGAGAAGGGCGCTGCAATTCATACATAGCCGTAACCTCCCCCCACCCTGTGACCAGAAACAGGTTAAGCGTGTTGAGAGAGGCCTCAACAATCTGCGAAATCCAACATGGCGTTTTTTTTTTCAATGTCGGATTTTCCTTAAGTGGGATTTTTTGGAAACGAATTTTTTGTTCAGGGACATCCCCTGAACTTATTCCCGTAATTTAATTTGAGGAACAAGGGTTTAGCCCAAAGCCATACTACCGTGTGTGTGCAATGCACATTGCTGGTTTGTGAGTGACCTTGAGAGACCAAGACAACGACATCGGCAGCGTAGAAAGTGCCCTCTTCCCTTCCCCTTGGCGAACGTTGCAACCCGTCTCAAGGTCGGAGCATGTTGCTTCTCTCAAGGTGCACGTGTGTAATGTGCAGCCCACTCGTGACGTCCCTCTCAGACAGTCTCGTGCCAGGCCACGCGAGCCGAGACAGTAGCGGCCTATGACTTTGAGTTTCACCGACAGAAATTAACATGATACTCCGGAAGAGGTTTGAAAGAATAACCAACTCGTTGTGATTGTTGGTAAAGCAAGCGTTACAGCCTACTTCTTGTTTTCATAGCTGACAGACGCCTATAGAGCTAGCTTATTCGTTTATTTATTTATTGGATATTGCTTAACGTCTCATATTATGCAACTTGGCTAATCGAGACGAAGGGAGGGACGTAAGGGATGACGCGGGGGGACAAGGGGTGGACAGGCCTGTGCTGGTCAGAACCAGCCACAAGCATATGGGGAGGGCAGGGGTTCCCCCACGTCGTAGTCATCTCCGTCTGTGTCATCACCCGTCCGTGTTGTCATTATCGTCGCTGTTGGGGAGGCAGTCAAAGGGAAGCAGAAAGTTCCCCGACGACGACCCAGAGCTCGACATTAGTTTCAGGGAGAAAAACTCCCCTAATCACGGGCCAAACCACGAGAAGGTTGCGAGTTAGGTTGTAAAATAAAAACAGCAGGTAGGACTATCATTCCTACCAAATACCAACCCTTATGTTGATCATTGTCGAAGAGAATATTATTCAATTTGACTGCATTGGAGATGCAATTCTAAATGATTTTAACTTATTTTTCCTGTTGCTGTTAGTTATACCTTCGTTATTGGATGAGCGAAGCGAAGACTTCAATTTCACTGATTCCCCAAAAAATTTAGCTCCAATATTTTTTATTTGTATTTTTTGTATTTTGATGAAAATTGCAGGGGACCTTGAAATCTATAAACTTAGAGTGTATTGTTTTTGGGTACAATCGAAGAAATATTTCTCATGAATATCGTACTTTTTTATTTTTGTCGATTTTAGTGCGATATTTTCGTGACGTTTGGGCCGATTCTGACCAAACGGGTGGGGCTACAACGTTCATATTTCACATGGACATTAAGGTTATGGTGATGTAGTACCTTTTGAAAGAAAAAGTTGAAAAAGTTAGCCAGAATCCATAGAAATAAGGGTTTTAATATGATTTTTTTTAGGTTTATAATAACAATTAGCAAGTAACAATAGAAACTTGACAACAATCACCTACAATGCATTCAAAAAGCACTTGCAAAGGAAAAGTGGTCCTACGCAAACTAAAAACTTACAACAAAGCTCATCCATCAACGCGGCGGGACTTAAGCGTTTTCTAGTAACTATTTAATTAGGTCAACATTAATTGGTTGAGCGAAGCGAAGCCTTCAATTTCACTGCCCCCCCCCCCCCAAAAAAAAAAAAACAAAACAATTAGCTCGGGTGTTTGGTTTTGTTTTTGTTTTTGTGTGTATTTTTGTCTGTTAAGTCCGGGCAAACGGCAAATATGCGATCTTGATGAAAATTTGAGTGGACCTTTCAAAATCTCTGAACTTCGACTTTTCACGTTTTTGGGTAGGCCTACAATCGATCAAATATTTCTTATGATTATCGTACTTTTACGATTTCTTTCTATTTTTAATTAAATATTTTCGTGTTTTACATATTATGTTATGATTTTAGAGACATTTGAAAAAATTGAACTTTTACAATTTTTTCCACGATTTTTTGGATGAGCGACGCGAAGACTTCAATTTCACTGACCCCCAAACAATTTAGCTCGGGTGTTTTTTTTTTCGTTTGATTGTTTTTTGTTTTTTGTCTGTTTGTTAACTCTCTACCAGGCAAACGGCATATCCGATCTTGATGAAAATTGGAGGAGACCTTCGAAATCTCTGAACTTAGAGGTGTATTGTTTTGGTACAATCGAAGAAATATTTCTCATGATATTGTACTTTACGATTTTTTCGATTTTTGTGCGATATTTCGTGTCATTTGGGCCAATTCTGACCATACGGGTGGGGCTACAACGTTCAATTATACCAGATTTTGGGTATTTAAGAAAAAGTT
>JAMZAV010008440.1:0-28538 GCA_024449915.1 Sweltsa coloradensis
AGGCCATGGACACGCACGCGAATTGGCCTAGCCTACGCCAGAAACCCAAAATCGCCACGCTAAAGTAGTCTTCCCCGTTATAAGGTAATTTCACCGATCTCCATTTACGGCAGGTAATTCCTATTTCATAGTATTAGGGTATAATGTAAGTAAGTATTCTTTGTATTGTATTTTGAAAAGCTCTAGGCGCCTAGGTAGGCCCTAGGCTATTTCGTTTATGAACTTGAATTTGATGAACTATAAAGCCGGATTCAGGAGGTTGCGCCGGCGTTTTACGGCGCTAACCTAAACCTACTTCACCCAAACTAACTTTTTGCCTGCCCTCTACCCCACCCCATTTTTGCTAAAGTAGGGTATGTTGCAACATAACCTCACTTATATAATAGGGACTAGGGCCTACCTGGTAACTTTTCAATTTCAATTTCAATTTAGGTAATTATGCCGTTAACGGTTTTCCGAGAAAAAAGATGAAAAAATTTACTTACCATATTCCAGTGTGTGTAATTAATGTTCCTTAAATGTTCCTTAATTCATTTTCAGGTACCGCATTATGGTTTTTATTTTGTAAACAATGTTTTTCATCTTTTCACTAGTGGAAATTGAGCCGTCATTGTGCGTCCACATACTACATCGCCATGTTGATTTGGAAAGCGTGATCTCCTCTGACACGTCTCTACCGCTGCGTACGCAGCGTAAAAAAGTATTTTTGTTTCAAATCGCGACATTAAAGGTTAAAAAAGGTATTTTTGTTTATGGAGTAAAGACTGATATCGCACAGGTAGAAACGTGCGCAGCGGTAGGAGAACATAACCAACATGGCGGTATAGCATAAGCATGAACATACAGTGACAGCACAATTTCTAAAAATACCTTTTTTAACCCTTAACGTCGCTATTTTAAACGCTATTTTAAACAAAAATACCTTTTTTAACCTTTAACGTCGCTAATTTAAACAAAAATACTCTCTTACGCTGTGTACGCAGCGGAAGAGACGTAGCGGAGGAGATAGCGCTTTCCAAACCAGTATGGCGGCCTACGTACAGTACGTACAGTGACAGCACAATTTACACAGGTAAAAAGACGAAAAACATTAGTAACAGTGAAAAGATCGTAATGCGGTAGCTGAAAATGAATTAGGGACTATCAATTACACATACTGTGAAAAGCTGGAAACATTTTATGCATTTTTTATGCATTTTTTCTCGGAAAACCGTTAACGGCATAATTACCTCAATTTATTGGCACACAAAAAATTTGTCTACAGTTTCGTTTTCAAGTTACCTATCGATAAAAAAACGAAACGGCTCCTCTAGCCTTCGTTAAACCTCCATTTAGGCCTACATCTAAAAGTTTTTTGGATCTAGCTACTATTTGCATTCAAATGCAAAATAGCTATATAATGGTATACTATTTAGGGTAATTCCATGTCAATCAACCAGCCATTTCCATGACCATCTCCGATTTGATTGAACTTGCAATTTACTCTTACTAACATGTTCCTAATCCGTTGGAAAATTTTGTTTTTCTGACGCCTTAGTTTTCGAGTAACGCCACCGCTCAAAAACTCAATTTATGCGAACCCATGGCGTACTGAATTTGTAAGTTTTGAACCGTTCGGGAAAAAGGCTAATTTTTTTTTAAATTAAAAAGCTTTTTATTGGCAATTTAATTTTTTGTATTGAAGCATTCCTAATGTGGGAAACCATGGTAAAAATAAATGTCTTCTTTAAAACCTAAGCCTACCTCTTACGAGAAAAAGTATCTCTGAAATTAAATAAAAAACTGTTTTTGTTTAAATGTTTTTACCTGCCACAAATTTGGTGGATGCATTGGGATCATGATATATCATTGGTCATGCACCAAATGTGTAAAATGTGTCAGTTTTTACTTCCATTTGTAGTGAAATTCAAATTTGCCGCACTTAATTTCTTTGAAAAATAAAAATGGAAGGTAAAAACCACTGTCTCCTAGATGTTCGTCGTGGCTCCTCGTTTCCTGCCTGTCCATGCGCACAGTGTTAATTGTTGTCCAAAGCGCTAGTTACCGTCCCCAAGAGCTTTCTTTTGTTTTTGATGTTGTCATCACATTAAATGTCATCTCCCATATATTTTACTGTTGAATCCAACTAAATTGAATGTTTTAGATCGTATTTTGTATAGGCCTACGTACATAACTTATCATGGTTTGCAGAATAGTAATGTAGGCCTAGGCTACCCTACAAATTTGTCTAGTTTTATTATGCTGGTAATTAAACAAAAAGAAGATAGGCCTATTGATAACTTTGTTGTTGATAATATCAGGCAAGGGCTAATAGGCATGTTAATTTTATCTATAGGGCCTATGCCTCCTATTCCTAATCATACTACTAGGAAAACGCTTAAGAGCTCGTATCACGGAGCCATTTTAGAACAAGAAAAATGCCAACTTTGACCACATTTTTAAAGAAAACCATTCACAATATGTGAATCGGGTAAGTTGCATTGTTCAAGTTGGACTTTAACTTAAACCTTTTCGCAATCACATTTTTATTTTAATGATCAATTATAATGTAAAACAAAGCACAAACTAATGCTTCATTATCTTGGAAACTAAAAGAGATAGAATGATCTGACTTGCGAAAAGGTTTAAGTTTTTGAAAAACACATTTCCCAATGTCCATATCTCGGAGAATAAATTTATAGTAAACTCAAAAAATTTGGCCAAAGTTTGATTAAATGTGCTACTATCTAGCAGCGACCTCCTAAACTTCGTGAACGTTGACCGTTTTTTATGTGTCTTTCCCCAAGTCCAGCCAGCTATTTGGAAATGACCCGTCTGGCCGTCTTCCTTTCAAAGACTGCTTTTGTTGAGAAAATGAAAGGGCTCGTCGTAGGAAACCAGTCACAAGTTCTCCAGTTATTGATGATTTGTAAAGATAAAACTTGTTGTCAGATGAGCTTACATCTAATTGTAATAGTGGAGGAATAATCGTTTTGCGTTGACATGGTTTTCGTTTGGGAACCAAACAGGAACTGAACAACAACTGGGCTTGTAGGACCTACTAAAAACCTGAACACGAAATTAGGATAATAAACAAAACAAACAAATAATACCAAATTAATTAATAGGTATAAAATGTACATAATTAAAACTAGGAAAACGCTTAAGTCCCGCCGCGTTGTTGGATGAGCGTAATTGGTGAATTGAGCTGCCATGTGTTTTGTGGATTTTCTGTTGTTCTGTGAAAAAATCAGAACTTTGTTGAAATTTTTTTTAAATTAAATCAAATTAAATAATTTTTTTTTTTTTTTTAATTAATCGTAATTTTAAAAAAGGAAAAAATCGTAATATTGAAATTTTCGTAAGAAATAATTATTC
Organism: Sweltsa coloradensis; assembly: GCA_024449915.1. Lineage (NCBI taxonomy): Eukaryota > Metazoa > Arthropoda > Insecta > Plecoptera > Chloroperlidae > Sweltsa > Sweltsa coloradensis. Next base: position 3,358 of record JAMZAV010008440.1, read on the forward strand.
GATTACGCACAAATTTTACACGAATATATTAATTCTTAAAATTAAGGTTCTGTGAAAAAATCATTATAATCGGATAAAGCATGTACGAGTTATAAGTCGAAGAAATTTTTTAAAATCGAAAAAAAATCGTAAAATTGCGATTTTCATGAGAAATAATTTTTCGATTGCGCTCAAAAACGTGGCAGTTCTTAGTTCAGAGATTTCGAAGGCCTCCATAAAATTTCATCGCAATCGGAGTATAGGTTTAGCCGGAATCGTGTTAACAGACAGACAAAAATACAGAAAGAAAGAAAAAAAAAAAAAAAAAAAAAATCCGGATTTTTTTCTCCAGTGTAGTGAAATGGAATCTTCGCTTCGCTCGCTACGCTCATCCAATTAATGCAGATGAATCAAATATTGAAACTTGGAAAAGGGAAAAAGAAAACAGTAAATAGAAGAAGATACTCGGAGCTGAGACTGAGACAAAGGAGTGTTTAAACAATAAAAAATTATAGCTCAATTGTATTGCACTAGAACTTTAATTTTTTTATTGACTCAAAATTTCCATATAATTGCCTTCCTGACCTGTCCCGTCACCCAAAAAAACTTTTTTCCCTTTTTTATTCAATTTCCTTTTTCATTCAACCAACTTTCAGCCATTTTCCTTTGACTTTCAAAATTTCGTCAATAATGCTCTGGAATAGACTGAACCAAAACTCTTCATTCCCAAGAAGATTGGGTATATAAAAGTAATTTTTCCAAATCTAACATCGTTTTTTTTTTTTTTGTAAATAGTAGCCTATAGTGTGATACAACATTGTAATTTATGACTAACAACTAGGAAAACGCTTAAGTCCCGCCGCGTTGTTGGATGAGCGTAATTGGTGCATTGAGCTGTCATGTGTTATGCGAATTTTCTGTTGTTCTGTGAAAAAATCATTACTTAGTCGAAGATTTTTTTAAATTAAATTAAATTAAATTAAAAATTAACTTAATTTTTTTTAATAAATCGTAATTTTTACGTAATTTTAAAAAAAGAAATTTTTTTTGTAAAATTCCAATTTTAATAAGAAATAATTATTCGATTGCGCTCAAATTTTACACGAGTATATTAATTCATAAAATTAAGGTTCTATAAAAAAAATCATTACAATAGGATAAAGCATGTAGGTGTTATATGTCAAAGATTGTTTTAAAAAGAAAAAACCCGTAAAATTTCGATTTTCATGAGAAATAATTTTTTCGATTACGCTCAAATTTCACACGAATATCGTAATTCATTAAATTAAGGTTCTGTTAAAAAATCATTACAATCGGATAAAGCATGTAAGTGTTATAAGTCGAAGAATTTTTTTAAAAATCGAAAAAAATTCGTAAAATTGCGTTTTTTATAAGTTTCGATTTTCATGAGAAATAATTTTTTCGATTACGCTCAAATTTCACACGAATATCGTAATTCATTAAATTAAGGTTCTGTTAAAAAATCATTACAATCGGATAAGCATGTAAGTGTTATAAGTCGAAGAATTTTTTTAAAAATCGAAAAAAATCGTAAAATTGCGTTTTTTAAAAAGAAAATTTTCCCGATTGCGCTCAAAAACGTGGCAGTTCTAAGTTCAGAGATTTCGAAGGCCTCCATAAAATTTCATTGCAATCGCAGTATCGGTTTAGCCGGAACCGTGCTAACAAACACACAAAATACAAAAAAAAAAAAGAAAGAAAGAAAAAAAAAAAAAACATTCCGGATTTTTTCTCCAGTGTAGTGAAATGGAATCTTCGCTTCGCTCGCTACGCTCGCTACGCTCATCCAATTACTTTAATTTTATTTATAATTTTTGATATAATTTTCGCGTCCTCCCCCAAATTAACCACTGCTCAACATTTGTCTTCAGTTCTCTTTTGGCACTTGTCACGTGAAGATCTAGTTTTAGATCATACGAGATTATATTACTTTATTGGCCTATATTGTTCGAAAAAACAATGCTGCTCGAGTTAGTGCTTGTTGTATAATTTCACAAAACAAGTGTACGCCCGTCAAGTACTAGTGCTGGAACACTGACTTGGATGTTGTCCGACGGAGTTGTTTGCGTGTTGTTTGTTTAGATTAGTCGGAAGAAAAATTAACCCCAAATACAAAAATTTGTAAAAAAAAAAAAAAAAAAACGACAGCCAAGCTCTCCTTCAAAAGTCTTTGGCTGTGAATGTTGTGAGATATAGAATTTGAGCCAGTCTTTTCATTCTTCCTCCATAGTTTCGCATTGAAAAGAAGTAAGTTCATTTCGCCTGTTGACGAGCGCCAAGCCAACCATTTTTGTGGTAAAAAAAGTAAAAATTTTAAACTGATGAGTGCCAAGCCAACAATTTTGTGGTAAAAAAAGTAAAATTTTAAACTCAAAATCATAAAAAAATTAAATTGAATTTGGTTTATTATAAGAACTTTAAAAAGTCAATGGCCAAGTAATTTTTTAAAATTATTTTGAGTTGAAAATTTTTACTTTGTTTACCACGAAAATTGGTTGGCTTGGCGCTTGTCAACTGGCAAAATGATCTTATTTCTTTTCAATGCGAAACTAGGGAGGAAGAAGGGAAAACGATTGGCTCAAATCAAATTCTATATCTCACAACATTCACAGCAAAGACTTTTGAAGGAGAGCTTGGATGCCGTTTTTCACAAATTTTGTATTTGGGGAAATATCCCATCTTTTTGCTGTTTGCTTCACATCAAGTTTCAAGATTGTAAATTTTTCGGGGCGGCGTGTGCAGATAGCTGAAAACCCCCCAACTCGGGTAGGCGTAAACAGGGTCTCGAGTTAGTCATCGCCTAGCAGTCGCGTGCGCTTGGCTGCGGGCGACCGACCGTCGCCCTAGATAGCAACTAGGGGAAACATTCTTATAATATCTGTGTGTAATACATTCACACAGAACCATCTCCGCCCCCCCCCCCCCGTGTCTACCATTTACTTATACACATAGGTATATTTGAAGGCACTACATTAAAATGTAATCAAAAAAGTCGAAACAAATTCAAGAATGAATGATTATTATACGTATTAGAATACGCCCATTGAGGACATATTTTGTCTTAGTCAGTTATTTACAGTAGATATAGATATAAATAGTAAACATATTATGCACGCGCTCAGGGGATGGGACATGAATCATTTTCTATGTTTTTTAAACGTATTTAATTTTATTATTTATGACACATTAACAATACATTATATGGGTTTTTTTAACCATGTGTGGTGATGGAAAGTTACTAAAGATACACAGTTCTTATTATCTCGGATATTAACCTGATTCTAACCAAGCAATGCGGACTGCCGATTACTATCGCAATGTTTACTTTGGTGTTGAATGAATATTGATCTGAGTGATAATCTCGTTTTAGTTCTAAACAAATAAATTTAAACAGAATGGACGGATGGACCTATTATTATACTTTTACGTGTGTATTTGTTCATGAAACAGGGAAGGCTACTGCCAAGAGGTATCATTTTAAACACAATTTGAATATTGCTTCAAATATGCAATTCAGATTGTAAACAATAAATAAATACATACAAATCGAGATTAAAATATTCAATATACTTATTTTTATGTGTACGCAAACCTATTGTAACCCTAATCCATTCAAACCACGATCCCTCTGAGTCGGAGCGGGCAGGTAAAACTCAAACATATTCGTGGCGCCAGTTCCCTTTGTAAGATGCTGCATGATTGACAACTGCAAACCCGCCTACTAGTCGGTAGAGCTGCTAGCAACTTTACCGATAATACGAAGGAAAGGAATTCTACCATCCCCTGATACGGAGTCTTAAGTCCCGCCGCGTTGTTAGATGAGCGTAATTGGTGCATTGACCTGCCATTGTGTTATGCGGATTTTCTGTTGTTTTGTGAAAAATTATATCAAGTCGAAAATTGTTTTTAATTAAATTAAATTAAATTAAAAATTAACTTTATTTTTTTTATTAATCGTAATTTTTAAAAAGAAAAAAATCGTAAAATTGCGATTTTCATAAGAAATAATTATTCGATTGCGCTCAAATTTTACACGAATATATTAATTCATAAAATTAAGGGTTCTGTGAAAAAATCATAACAATAGGATAAAGCATGTAGGTGTTATAAGTCAAACAATTGTATCAAAAAAAAAAAAACCCGTAAAATTTCGATTTTCATGAGAAATAATTTTTCGATAGTGCTCAAATTTCACACGAATATCTAAATTCATAAAATTAAGGTTCTGTAAAAAAATCATTAAAATCAGATTAAGCATGTGGATGTTATAAGTTGAAGAAATTTTTTAAAAATCGAAAAAAAAATCGTTAAATGCGATTTTTATGGGAAATAATTTTTCGATTTTCGCTCAAAAACGTGGCAGTTCTAAGTTCAGAGATTTCGAAGGCCTCCATAAATTTCATCGAAATTGGAGTATCGGTTTAACCGGAATCGTGTTAACAAACAGCCAAAAATACAGAAAAAAAAAAAAAAACATTCCGGATTTTTTTCTCCAGTGTAGTGAAATGGAATCTTCGCTTCGCTCGCTACGCTTATCCAAAAATCAATAGGCTTAGGTGGCCTACTCGGACCCTAGTCTTGACTAGGCCACGAGCTAAGCAATATTACTTTCCATCAAGCAGTGGCGCGTGATAAGGGGGAGTCTGGGGCCCCCCTTATTGCCACCGGGCCTGGGTGGCACAATTTCCTTATTTCCCTGTAGTTCATGCAAAGAAAGGCCTACTTGTTTTAGATAATGGCATCCCGGTATCTTAAAATTTCTTGCACGCACCATTGCCTATTATGAAGAAAAACACAGCTCAACTCTGGCATTATGACATTTTAATCGTATGCAGATCGTATGTAAACAACGAAAACAAAAGAAAGCTCTTGGGGACGGTAACTAGCGCTTTGGACAACAATAAACACTGTGCGCATGGACAGGCAGGGAACGAGGAGCCACGACGAACATCTAGGAGGCAGTGGTAAAAACTGACACATTAGCCTATACACATTTGGTGCATGACCCTGTGATCATGATCCCAATGCCATCCCATCCCAAATTGTTTTGTTCATGTAAAAAACATCTGAACAAAAACAATTTTTTTTTTTTTTTAATTTCAGAGATACTTTTTCTCGTAGGGTAGGTTTAAAAACAAATTTTGATTTTTTACATGGTTTTACAATTAGGAATGCATTTAAATACATATAAATTAAATTGCCAATAAAATGCTCTTTTATTTTAAAAAAAAATTAGCCTTTTACGTCCAACGGCTTAAAACTTACCAATTACGGTACGCCTCGGCGTCGCCAAATTTGAGTTTTTGACCCGGGCGTTACTAAAAAACTAAGCGCGTCAGGAATACAAAATTTTCCACAATCAATCTACATGTTAGTAAGAGTAGATTTGCCAAGTTTCATCAATATCGGAGATGGTCAAGTTTTATTTCAGGCTCGGCTTGGTTGATTTGACATGGAATGACCCTTTAATGAACTGCTTTGCATATCAAAATGCAAAACAGTTAGAATTAAGGTAAATAATCAACAATGTACTTAGAATAAGAAACAACACATCAATAATGAAGGTAATTAATGAAAATTAGCAACGAAGTACTCAGAATCAAGGCAAGGTATTAGAAAGCTGAGAGCGGATGAAATAAAATTATTAAATTGGGCCTGTGAATGAGTCTAGAAAATTGTCTAGGCCTGCCGTGCGAGGCTAGCACAAGGCGAAGAAGGGCCAAGGCCTTAGCCTAGGGGAACGAAGATGAATGGCGATGAGTGACAGAGCGCCGGTAGACAGTGTCACAATGTGCAATGATGCACACAGACGAGCCAGCTAGGCGAAATTAGAACGCTCCACCGAATCGCAGGACATGGAAATCATTACGTTCGAGGAAACAGTGAAGGCTACAGCATGAGTCGAGGCTGAGGTATACCCTACAGTCTACACGCTACAAGGGTGAAGGCCAGATAAAATAACACAGCAATAATAAGAAAGGAGCGAAGCTAGAACGGGTTGGTTTTAAAACGTACTGAGTATAACTAAAACACAGATTTTTGAGGAACTCCCATGATTCTCTGGGGCTACCTCAGCTGACCAGGCAGGAGCTACGTGCTCGGGAGGTGGACGGAAGACAGTTGGGTCGTGGAGTTGGAGTTGTTGTGTGGACTCGGGGTGAAGTTACTTGGTGGAGGGCAACGCGTCCCTGCCAGGCTCACGATGAGGTGGCAAAAGTGATTGATTAGAACGGCTTAGGCCTCGTAGGTCGAATAGAACGCGTAGTACAAGTGATAGGAGGTGAAGTAAAGTGAAGCAAAGTCGAGTTCGGTCAACGATTTAGAGCGACGATAGGGAGCGAAGTGAAATTAGAATTGTGATTTGAAATTATTAGTGACAGAAGCGAGGGAGCGAAGTGACATTGGTTGATGATTTGAAATTATTTAAAGTTCACTAGTTTTGTCTGTGTCCTGAGCGGGCCGACGAAACGTGGTTTTATACACAGCCCTGTAGATCATACAGAGACGAGAGTCTAAGCACTGCAAGGAGGCGGTGACTTGTAGTTGGCGACTCGGCCGTACGGCGGGTTGTGCCGCGTTTCTGTATTGACGGCGTTTTCCGGGGGGTTACCAGGGACCAGGCAGGTACGTAGGTGAAAAGGGAAAAAGTTTCGGGGAAATTGAAGGTGTGGGGATGGGGTAAAAAAAGGGTGGGGGAAAAAATTCCGGGTAAAATAAAGGGGCAAAGGTTTGTTGGGGTTGAAATAAATGGGAACGATCGGGAAGTGAAAAAAGTAGTTTGGGAAATTTAAGGAGATGGGGGGAAATTTTAAATTTTGTTGGGTTTAAAATTTTTTTGTGGGACGGCGGGGGCGAAGGGGAAAATTGATGTTTTAAAATTATTGGAAAGGGGGAGGGGACAAATTGAAATTTGACGTGAGAAATTATTGTCAAAGCGAATGGGAGGAAGTGAATTTGGGTTGTGATTTAAAATTTTTTAAAAGTAAGGGGTGGGGCAAAGGGGGGAAAAGGGGTTATAAAAGGGGTTTAAATTAAAGGAGAAAAAGACGCAGGGAGCGGTAAAATTTTTTTGGGTTTTTGGTGGAAAAGGGGCCGGCGGGGGGGGGGGGTTTAAAATTAATAAAAAGGACGGGGGGCATTAAAGGAATTTTGAATTATTAACCCCCCCTAGGGGGGGGGGTTTCCCCCCCAGTTCAACCCCCGAGATCTTCGGGGGCTTTTGACCCATTTTGCGGGTCCCTGGGGAGGGGCCGGTTCGTTTTTTCCCCCCCACGCATTTTTCCCCCCTCCTGGGGCATATTCCGGGCCCGGGGGCCGACGCTCGATATGTGGCCCTTTTTCTTGGTTTATCTTTGGCCTTTTTCAACGTCTATTAATCCCCCCCCTGGGCCCTGGGGTTTACCTTTGGGGTTTTCTGGGCGGCTAGGTTTAAACTGTCCCTGTACCTTTTTTTTGGGGAAAGCTAGAGGGGTGGCCCCCCCCCGGTAGGGGGGCACGATTTTTGTTTTCCAAAACCGTTTTTGGGGGGCTTCCATTTTGTTGAAAACCTTTTGTTTTTCTATTTGGGGAAATCCCCGGGTCGGTTCGGGAAAAGGTCCCCCCTGGCGTGACCCTTTAGGGGAAGGCCGGGCCTTTTTAGGAACCTTTCCCCCTTTTGTCCCATCCCCTTTTTCGGGCTCCTATCAAATTTGGCCCCTGGAATTCTGGGCTTACGTTTGCAAAAAGGGCCCCCCAGGCTTGTGGTACTTTTGAGGGGTAAGGTTTCCCCCTTTTTGGGCCTGGTATGGGTATGGGTTTTTCCCTCCTTGGCATTCCCTCCAATTTTTCAAATGGAAGTTTTTTTCCCGCTTGTTGAGATTCCCTTTTGTTCGCATTTCCCCTGGATTTTTTTCCTCCCGGTTTTTTGGGCGAAAGGTTTGGAAAGGGGGGGGAAAAAGCCCTTTTTTTTTTCGCCGGGTTTTAAATGGTGGGGGGGTTCTTTCCGTTTTTCAGTACAAAAAAAGTCACGCGTAAAAAACTTGGTTATTTTCGTTTTGAACCAAGGCCTGGCTTGTTTTTAGACCACGTTTTTTGGCTTGAACCCAGTCTCTTGCCTAAGAAACCCCTTGGCTGCCATGTCTCTGGTTTTGCCTGAGGAACACGCCCCCATGTCCCTTTTTTTTAGGTCTTTAACAGGGGGCTATTGCATTTAGGTTTTAGTGGCTTTGGCATGGGGCGAATTTCCCGGCTTCTCCGTATTTCTGGGAAACCTTTGAAATTTTTGGCGCTACCCTTGATTTCTTTCCTTAAAATTCCCCTTGCTTGAGGCCCTTTCCCCGGGTTTTGGGCGGGGTAGTCAATGCCCAATGGCTTTGGGCCATGAAGATTCATATTCCCGTTTCCCGCTTTTTTTCCACTTTTCCTTCGGTTCCCCCTTCATTTGGGTCATTTCTCTCAAACTTCTGGTTCGACGACCTCTTCTCTGGGTAGGGACATAGTCCTTTTGGGGGGAATCCCCTTTTAGGTCTTTTGGATTTCTGGTGTCTTCGGGAAACCGGTTCGGGTGTCTCTTGATCATTGTCCCTGGGGATCTGCGTGTTCGACGGCGGCTTTCCCGGTTCTTTTTGGGGATTTTAGGTTACCCCATCTACGTTCGTCTTCTTCCATTCCGGGCTTTTGCTGATAACTTCGAAGTGTCTTTCATCCCGGTTTTTTGAATGTACGGGTTTTGCTACGATGTTTTCCCCGGTAGCTTGTTTAGTAGCGTATCCCTTGGCTTCTCGCATCCAACGAGAGTTCCTTTTTTCGGCTCGGGGGGCTAGCTTCTCCCCTTCTCCCCGGGGATATGGTGTAGATTGCCCCAAAAAAATCGGTGTGGGAGACGTTGGTTTACTGCCGAACCAAGCATACGGAGTTTTTTCAACCGATTTGCGGGGAGGGGGGTTTTTTAGGTAGTTGGGGGGGGTGACTACTGTTCCCCAGTATTTGTTGGGAGGGGCGTCGAGTAGCAGATCTTTTCTTCGTAAAGGGGCGGTTCTTCCTTTTGGCTACTCCTTTTTTTGGGAGATACGGTACAGAGATGGGAGTTCGATGCCTTCCTCGTCCAGGACGTTTTACGGCTGCATTTTTGTACTCTCCCGGGGGGCCCTAAAACTTTAATTTTTGGGGTTAAAGATGTTGTTTCTCTTCCCAGAAACTTTCAGTTGTCCAAAAATTTGTCTTTATTCTCAGTAGGAAAACGAGCATATTGGAGAGTCGTCAGCAGTGTCATGATGACCTCTTTCCGCCAGGGGTTTGGGTATTCTCGGTCCCCACAGGTCAATGGACCCAAACCAGAGTTTATCTGCCCCTTCCCCGTTTTCTTCGGGGAAAAGGCCTTTTGGTTAGTTACCCCTTCACGCATGAATGCACTTTTCCCCCTGTCGCGTCACCGAGTGTCATACCCGTTGCTAGATTTTCTTTCTTCGTCTTCTGCGGCGTCGGGGTTTCGGGTGTCCATGCGTCTTGCATAGGTGGATGCAGTTCCATATTTTCCTTTGGATAGCAGACTTTGGCCCCTTGCCTGTTTTCCTGTTAGCCCGACTTTGAAGAGTTTCTTTTTTTCCCGGGGGCCTATGGCGGGGGTTTTTCCGGTTTTTAGACCCTGCATGATGCTGTCGAAATTTTCTGAAACCCCCGCTTGGTTGTGTGGGGACCGATATCAGGCTGCCCTCGAGGCTGGGGTGTACACACGCTTTTTGAGCAGCACGTTTACGGGTCTCCTGGGTGACGGACCCCCCTTGCATTTCAGGGAAGCCCCCCCACTCCCCCGGACTGCATTGGGGCCCGTTTGCGATGAGACGGTGCCGACTTCCGTCGAGTCTTTAAAAAAATGCCCCGCATTAGTCATGTGGCATGTTGCTCCCCGAGTCAAGAAACCCGTGGTTGTTTCTTGACTTCCTCCGCCTTGAAAAATACGTAAACGGGTTCTTCTCTCGCTTGATCCGGGCCCCGCTTCTTTTGGCGCTCTTTTACTTTTCCTTGTTGAACTTGTTTTCTCTCTTTAGGGTCCGGCAGCCTTTTTAGGTGACCGGGTTTTTTTGCAGTGGGAAACATTCATTCTTTCCCCGTCCCCTATTGAGGCCGGTTTTTAATACAGCTTCATTGTATTCGACCCCCCAAATTTTGTTTCCGTTTTTCGGTTAAACTGTCCTTGGCTTGCGATAACGAATTTGGTGTTTTCACCCTCGGGTCTAGCCTCAAATGCTTGATTAGCATGCCATAGTTTCTGGCAGGCTACACAACAGGGGGGCTGGACGTTTGGTTTTCCCTTTAGCCTTTTGCCCCGTCCCCCGAGCCATTAAAGTCAGTGTTTTTGATGTGCTATCCATTTCTTTGTCGTTTTTGAGCCGAGGCGTACAGTTTTCCGAGGGGTAAACTTGAGGTTTTGTTAACCTTTCGTGCACCTTTCTCAGGGGAAACCCCACTGATCGGGCGGACGTTTCATTCCGCACGTGGATCAGCTGGTCGTCGTCGAGAAGTAGGCAAATTGTGGCCCTGGCACGTTGGTCTTTCTTTTTCCATGCTGTATTTGGCTGCGATGGCGTATCTTCCTCAACTGTGTCCCAGAGGTCGTCCTTGCTCAACAGCATTTCTATTTTGAACTTCCACAGCTGGTAATTTTTGTTGTTGAGTTTTTGTATGGAGACTTTCCCGTCCGCGGACGACATGGCTAGGCCTTGGGGCTAGGCCTAGGCTAGGCTATAGGTTAGGTTGGTCGCTCACTGCTTAGGCGCCGACTCTGCTGCGGGATTAGCAGAGTTTTCGCCGAACTGTGCTGGGTGAATGACTTATACACTTTACCTACAGATTTAACTATGAACTAGGCCCATAACCTGTTATAGTTCACTAGTTTTGTCTGTGTCTGAGCGGCCGACGAAACGTGGTTTATACACAGCCCTGTAGATCATACAGAGACGAGAGTCTAAGCACTGCAAGGAGGCGGTGACTTGTAGTTGGCGACTCGGCCGTACGGCGGGTTGCCCGTCGCGCAGGCGTTCGTAGCATGTAATCCAACAGAAATTATTAGTGAGAAGCGGCGATAGGGAGCGAAGTGACATTGGATTGATGATTTGACTTGTGGATTTGAAATTATTAGTGACAGAAGCGACGATAGGGAGCGAAGTGACATTGGTTGATGATTTGAAATTATTGGCCTAAGTGAGAAGCGCCGATAGGGAGCGAAGTGAAATTGGATTGATGATTCAGAATTATTAGTGAGAACTGGATAAAGGACCGAAGTGAATAATTTCAAGTGACGGACATATACCAGGAAAACTTACGACGTGGGAATCGGCGTACCGATCGCACGGCCGAGAAGTGATCGGCAGGAGACAGAAGAAACTGAACGGCACACGAAGGCGACCCAACAAATCAATTGGATTACAGCGTTCCCAGTGAAATTTTGCGTCAGAAAGTACTGACATAAATTCATACCCCATTCCGACGAACGAACAGACAGCACAAAATAACGACTCAGATGGAGTACAAACAAAACCAATTATCACTATATCAATCTAGAATTAAACTCCATCAGAGGAATGTCAATTGGGCTCAGCCAACCCCATTTATAATTAGATGGATCCGACTAGGTAGGGCATGTAGGCCTATACCATTGTACCACCATTTTTAAACCACCACAATATATATCAATAAGAACCACTACACGTATCGATAAATAATAGATAGTGCATGACCTGATATTCCACTCATTAGGCCTATAGCATTGTGGTTGGGACTGTCCAGTCAGCCGGAGGTGCAGAGACGTCAGCTGAGAGGGAGTGACTGCCGCAGACAAGTTGGCGGTGATATCATTGTATGTGTTGTTATCGTAGTAATATTTCAGGAAATGATAGGCCAATCAGCTAAGGTGACAACTGATTCCCAAGAAGCAGCTTGAGTAGTGTAAGATTAATTATAAATATTATTGTAATTACAATATGGCACCCAATAACCGGTACTATTAGTGAATGTCAGAACTTAGTGTAGGAAATAGAAGTCCAGTAGGTCTGTAAAAGGTCTTGAATGCGACAACCTCTCTCACTCGCACAAATGTGCGCTCCGAATGCAAAACTTCAACATTGATCAACTTTTGCGCTTGTGCTTCGTGCTCGGGCGCTCTGAAACAAGATTGGCTGAAACAGGCACTCGCGCTCGGAAGCGCGAAAGTCGTGAACCCGGCTTGTCATTACCTCTACCTATTGCTATCCGGAGAAAAAAGGTCCGTTGGAGCGTTTAGTGAGCAATAGCGTTAGCAAAAAGGCGGCCCGAAAGGGGAAATTTTTTTTTTAAAATGTTATCACACCTATTAAAAGTTTCTGAAAATTATTTCCCTTTGTAAAACCTACTCGAATTTAATTTAAAAAAGTATGCCTCCCAAAAAGCGCCCAAAAGGGAAATCTAAGCCTAAAAAATTCCCCGGGAAAAAGGGCTAAACAATATCCAGCAAAGCATTTAAATGAAAAAAATACAAAGGGCGATGGGGGTTGTTTAAAATTTTTTCAAACACCTGGTTTTATTTTTGCAAAACAAACAAAACAGACTTTTAAATCGGTGGAAATGGGCTGATTAGCCTAAATAATGTCCCAAAAAAATTACCCCTTCATTCAAGAACCGGTCCACATCACTGTCGAGTCGAGTCCCAAAAAGTTAAGTTTAGGAAATGGTTTCGGGTAGTTTTTTATGATTTACGATCGACTATGAGTTAAAAGGGAGGAAATCTTTTTGGGGAAAACTATATTTTAAAGCTTCCTAAATGAAAATTTTTGGTGAAAAAAATATCCAATCATAATTTTCTTGGTTTTCTTTAGACCGAGGGGTTTCCCACCTTTCCCAATTGCCTAGGCCTATAGGGGGCTTTTACCTACCCCCCTTTTCTCATTTCCTCACTCTCGGGGAGGGAAAGCCCCCTTTAGTGTTCCTTTTTTCCTGGTTTAGAGCCTACTTTGTTCATTAGGCTTTATAATTTTTGACGAGGGAGGGAAAGGGGCCCTTGAAATACAATTAACTAAAACGGTGCTTTTTCGGTTCTTCTTTCGTGTGTAGGCCTAGGTTTAAAGTAGAAAATCGCCGAATCGCAAAAAATATTCCCCCCCCAAAATTTTAAAACGGGAAACCCGGGTTTTCATTTAAACTCTCACTTTTAATGCCCCGGCATTTCCCCAACCATGTGTAAAAAGCCAAGTTTTTTAAATACATTTTGGGGATCCGGCCCCTCCACCAAAAAAAGCATTTTTGGGAAAATTACCGGCCAAATTTTTTAGCCCGTTTTGTGTAGGCTACAAAGTGATAACAATATAAAATTTATTTTAAAAAAAAAATTTAAAATGCAAATTTAATAACCTCAACCGTCCACTAAACGTTTTAAACGCCCCATCCCTAACGAAAAGCTTTGGTATACAGTTCCCCGCTCAAATCTTTAGTCCCAAACTGGAAAACTGTCCAGACAAAACGAAATGTTTTTGCGCCCGTCAGTTGAAGGGAAAGTTGGGTCTTAAACCCGGTTGAATTTTTATAAATCAAATTTGGGAGCAGCACGCGGATTTTTATTTTTTCCTATTAAAACAGTATGTTTTTTCCAGTTAGGTTTCATGAAACAAAAATTCCTAAAAATTAAACCGTCGGTACCCTTAAAAAGGGGTATGTTACTGAATTGTTAAAAAAGTGACCCCGGAAAGGGGACAATCCCCCATCTGGACAAATGTGTTGAAAACTGCCCGGAAAAATTTCCGGAGGGTTGGGAAAACCCTAAGGACAGCCTTTTTGATTTTGTAGTATGCCCTAGAAACAGAGATGAAACCCTGCTTTTAAAATTTAAAAAAGGGTATATGCCAAATTTGGGGAAATTTAAAAACAGGTGACCAAGGCTCTCCGGTCCCAATGACAAGGTGTCAGTACGCCCCCCCATAACAAAACCCACTGTACAATACGGGGCCCAAATTTACTATAATATCCAGAGATTAAACAGGCTACCTTACCAAGAAAAAGTTGACTCAGGCCTTCGAGGCAACCAAAAAGTAGTACCCCTTACCCTCTTTGAAAAAAACACTGCGGGAAAAACGTTTTTCCCTTGGGTTTTCATCAAATTTTTGTTTATATTCCCAATTAACACAATCTTTTTGGTCTGTTTTATGCAGATTTCTGTGGGGCGGGTTGTGGCAGTGTCCCCAAAACCCGGGACGACGGGTTTGAGCTCGACCGTTTGACGACGACTCGTTTTCCCGAGACGGAAGGAAAGGAAAAAAGAAGAAGCCAAAGCAGAAAAGGGACAAGAAAGGGAAGCAAAAGGGGAAAAGGTATGAAAAGCCCATTTTTGGTTTCTTGTTGAAAAGGTAGTAATGTTTATTTTGGGTATTTTTTAAAGAAAAATTTGTACATGTTTAATTGAAACAGTCAGCTAACTATAACTTCACAAATAGTGGGTATTGCAATAAAAATTTGGGGATGTCAACTATAATCGAAATCTATAACTAGGCCGTTTTCCAAAACGTTTTTTTTAGGGCGTTGATTTTCCATTGAGCTTTTTTGTAAGTCTTGTAGGTTTGCGGATCTTTTTATTTTTTCCCAAGCCCCATTGCAAAATCTTTTTTTATAAGCCAAAAATTAGGAAAATTTTTTATAAAGTAGGCCTAGTATTGGGGTAATTGCAGGTTTATCCCAAATTTAATAGAATGAAAAATATCTGGGGCCCGAAGATTTGGGTTTTTTAACGCCCTTGTAGGTGATTGTTGTCAAGTTTTTTTATGGTTACCCGTTAAATTAATTTTAAAAAACCCCAAAAAAAATATATTTATTTCCTTTATTTCTATTTGGGTTTTTTGGGGAATGTTTTAACCTTTTTTTTCCAAAAAAGGGAATACATCAAACCCTTACCTTAAGTCCAAAGTAAAATATGAATGTTGTAGCCCCACCCCGTTTTGGGCAGAATTTGGGCCCCAAAAAACGAAAAAAATTGCATTAAAAATCGGGGGGGGGAAAACGTTAAAAAAATATGATTTTATGAGAAAAAGTTCTTAAATTGGGGGTTTTTAAATCATAAAAATAGGGCCCCCATATAATTTCAGTGATTTTAAAACGGTTTCCCCTATAGGCCTAGTTCCATTTAAAATGGAGCAGCCCTTTTCCAAATATCACGAAAATACAATTTAAATTTTAAAAAAAAAAGTAAAAATACGATAATTGGGGCGAGCGTCTCCCCTTGACTCAATGGCTCGAAAGTCTTTTTTTTTTTTCCCTTTTGTTTACTGCTTTTAAAAACCAAAGGCGAAACCGGTTTTTCTGACGACCTGAAATTTTGCAACATGTACATACCACCCAGGCGGGTTGCTGTATAGTTTTTTAAAAAAAATCCGATGTTAGTTATAGGCCTAAAAAAAAAAATATAAATTTTTAAAAAAAAGACCGATCGTTTTTTGAAATTTTGCAGGGTCAATAAGTACTACCAAAAATTTCTCCTATTTTCCAAATTTTTTTGCTAAATCGGTCAAGACCTTAAAAAACTTGGGGAAACATTTAAATTTGATAAATGATGTTAAAAAAAAAAAAAGGGGGCAGTGAAAATACAAAAATACCCCCCCCGATTTTCCCCCCCCCGCTAACACCTACCCAAATACGTTTGGGGTCTTTGCCCGGGAAATTTAAAAACACAACAAAACCCCAAAACCCCTTTGCGGTGAAGTTTTAAGTCGCAACCCTTTTCCAAAAACCACTTTGCCCCGAAAAAAACCCACCAGCGCCCGATGTGAGTACCGGGGATTTACCAAACAGAAAACCCCCTTTGGTCGGGGGGGGGTTTTTGGTAAAGGGCTAAAGGTTACCCACCTTGTTTCCCATGGCTACCCTTTTAGCTTCCTGCCACTTAAGGGTCAAAGGGGAGACGAAACATAAACGGGGGAAAAGAAGTGTGGAACCCAAACCAACAAAAAACCCCTTTCCAGAGTTTCACCAAAAGTTCAGCCCAGCACCGCCTAGCACCCCACCCCAAAGGGGATAGATTTGCTAGCCTTACCATGCGTGCTAGTGGGAGCCACCCGATCGCTGGGGCGCTCCTGTCGTTTTCCGGGGCCCCGTCCCCTCCCGCTTAAACTAGGTAAACCAGCCGTGATTCGGCTTGGGGGGGGACGGAAAAGGCCTTATGGGAAAAGACTACTCAGTGATTTGGGGAGGGAGGGAACAAACATGCACTACTGAGAAAGGAAGCTGTGTGCTTTTTGGGGGAAAAATTTTCTTATGAAAAAAAAGAAATTTTAAAACAGCAAAATTGGGAGTTAAAATTTGGGTTTTAGTGAAATTTAAATTTGGTCGATTTCTAGCAAAACAAAGACACAGACATTTAAAATACAAAGGTTTCACAATAAAAAAAACAATAAAAAGCCAGCTCTCTACTAAAAAACTATCCTCTCCCTTTTCCCTTTTCCCAAAGGCCCCTTCCCGTTCCTTGGTCTTCTACGTAGCCGAAAAGGGGGGGCCCCCCCCCCTTCCCTTTGGGCCCCAAAACCCCAAAAACCCCGGGGTTTCTTTGTTCCGTCGGGGCGGGTGGCCCTATGAGAAAGGGGTCCCAATGGCGGAACCCCGGACCTTGGTGTCCTGCTGCGTATTCTAGGTACTTTTTCGGAATATGTAAAATGGCTTACCGCCGGGCCCCGAAAGGGCTCGTCGAGGGGAGGGATGCTGCTCTCGCTTGCCCTCGTGGTATTTACTCACCACGGGGGGTTTTATGTTTTACTTGGCACCAGACAGTGCACCCTATTCGTCACCGCCCCAAAACCAGTCCGAAGAAGAAATAATTTCTTTATTCCCAGCACATGCTTTTCCCCCAAAATATTGAATAGTTAGAAAAATTTTCCGTGGGATCGCTGGTTTGTCATTACAAAAAGTCTTTTTTAAAAGGGACCCTGGAACATAGGGATCACCGAAAAAAGCACCGTCGTAGGGCAAAAAAAGTTTCAAGGGAAAAAGTAAAACGTTTTGAAAAAAAACCCCCTCCCTAGGCCAGGGCGCCCCCCTCCAAAAGGATTCGGAGGCCTTTTTTACTCCATGGCCTCGTGGTCGTGGTTTTAGGATTCGAACAACCCAAATGCCCTTTGGGCTCGACTGTCCAGTTCGAAGCGATTGCCCACAGTGAAAGAAACTAGGACGCTTTTTCACACCCTTTTCCCGGGGGGAAACCTCCAAACGGGGCCCACACTTGTCCCTTTGCTGGTCCCGGGCACGTGTTTTCGGGCGGACCCTGCCATTGGCCAGTCTTCCAAAAAATTTATATTTCCCCCCGGGCCAGCTGAGGCTTGCCATTCGCCCATTGCCCAAAAAACCAAAAACCACGTTCTAAGTGGAGTTTCCCAAAACCCATGTTGCCCGTTATGCCCTTTCCGAATTCCTCCCAAACCTTTCTTTTCCCTCGTCAAAGATGAGGAATTTGTGCTTTCCCGCAAGCTCCCAATTTAACATGGGGGTGACGTCACGTTTAGGGCCCCCCGGTAAACCCGGGAAAACCCAAAAAATGAGCCCCCCCCCTCCACAGATTCACATTCCCCAAATTTCAAAAACCCCAGGGTTGGTAAGCAGGGGCTAGCTGCCTTGAATTTGATGGCCCAGATGCAAAATTCACACTGATTTAAAACTTTTTAAAAATATGAATTAAAATCCAGAAATTGGCATTAAAAAATTCCATATGATATGAGGGGAGGGGACAGATTTAAAAGCAAAAAAAAAAAATATTACAGGGGGTAAGGGGTGTTTTAATTATCCAGATAATGTAGGAAAAATAGGTTGAGTAGGCGGTACCTTTTATTCACAGGCCACCCTTTACTTTCCCAAGTTACCAGTGGTATGAAATGCACACAGCAGTTCAAGGGTTTTACTAAATGTTGTGTACTAAAAGTTTTTTGGGAAAAGGGAAAGGGGGGGTTTTCCCGACGCCATTCCTCTGTGGTTCCTTACTGGGGAAACATCTACATAACTGTGCATAACCATGTATCAAGTGTATTATGTGTATCTAATAAATAGTTAATATGAATTGAAGTATAATTACTACCATTAGGTACTAAATCCTACTACTACTACTAGTGGTGTGCAAAGACACCACAGTTGGCGACGAAGGTAAATGGAAGGTACAGTGAATATTCAAAACATAATTTCGAGGCCCTAGGCCGTGCTCTAGGCCTAGGCGAGATACGACGCCATTTGACAGGTGATTTCGTGATTTTCACAATGTCCAAAATTGGGTCATTGGGGCCTTATGATGCAGCAGAGGAAACCTGGACTGCATACATTGACAGGTTTGAAAATTTCGTAACTTGCAATAAAATTGAAGACAATTTGAAAAAGAGCACTTTTCTAACAGTAGTGGGAGCAAGAACATACACATTGCTTCTTGGGTTGTGTGCCCCCGACAAACCCAGAGATCTAGCATACAATGAGCTAGTGGAAGTACTGTCCAAGCACATAAGTCCGGCTCCAGGGAAAATAGCGGAAAGATACAAATTCTACCAAGCTGTCCAACAGGATAACGAGTCGATCCAAGATTTCGTAGCTAGAATAAAAAGTCTCACTACATACTGTGGATTTGGACCAAGGATAAAGGAAGCTCTTCGAGACCGTTTCGTGGGGGTGGTCTACGTTCCGATAGGATTCGAGTTCGTCTTCTAGAGAAGGGTGACCCCACATTCGAAGACGCAGTAGCCCTAGCAGCCACGTTAGAAGCCGCGCAGAAGGATGCAACAGCCATGGGGAGGGAGCGTCCAGCCGGTCTACATCATCTAGGCCTACAACCCCGAGGGAAGTTCATGAGCAAGCCAAAGCCTACAGCCCGATCGACAGCAGCACCCGCAGTGGTACCCAGTTCCGGTCTTCACAACAGTCGGGAGGTATTTCAAAAAGCAAATATCGATGTTTTTCATGCAATGGAGAAAAACCATACTAGAGATAACTGTAAATTCAAAAGTTATGTTTGTAATTTATGCAAAAAGGACAGGGCATATTGCCAAGGCCTGTCGTAGCCAAGCTAATAATAGAGGAACTAAGCCAACGCAGTTCTTATCTATGGCAGATACACCAGTGGATAAACCCCTGGATGATTCTAGTGTATTGTTCCAATTGAACTCAAAGACAGATTGTATGCCTCCAATAATTGTGCCAGTAATTCTGGAGGATAGTTAGTAAGCATGCATTTAGACACCGGTTCTGCAGTAACCGCCGTCTCTTTCAAATTCTTTGAACAATATCTCAAGCACCTTGTATTCCAACCATCGAATTTAACTTTACAAACGTATGCCAAGCATAGCATCACACCTAAAGGAGTGGTGATGGTAAAATGTAAGGTTAAAGGTGGACAGGTTCATTCTTTACCATTACAGGTCATTGCAAATGGTGGTCCTCCTATTCTAGGCAGAGATTGGTTACTAACCTTGTTTGGGGAAAATTGGATTACCGGATTGTTGAATGTGCAACAACATGAAGGCGAGCCTCCACAGGCTGGTACAGTACATTTCAGTGAAGTAGAGCATAATGCAGCAGTGGAAGCATTAATTGCAAAATTTCCTAAAGTATTTCAGGAAGGGTTAGGAACATTTACTAAAGCTAAAGGTAGCTTACATGTTAAAGAAAATGCGATACCCAAATATTATAAAGCTAGGCATCTACCGTATTCATTACGACCCAAGGTAGAAGCAGAGTTAGAGAGATTAACTAATCTAGGTATTATTACGCCAGTGGATTATAGCGAGTGGGGTACTCCTATAGTCCAGTACCAAAAGAAGATGGCAGTGTTCGCATATGTGGCGATTTTAAACTAACACTCAATCCCGTGTTAGAGACTGATAGATATCCTGTTCCAAGGATCGATGACTTGTTTGCAACGCTACAAGGCGGTCAGCAGTTTACTAAATTAGACTTGACTATGGCCTACCAACAAATTGAATTAACGGAAGATTCTAAAAAGTATGTAGTTATTACTACTCATAAAGGTCTGTTTAGGTACAATAGGATTCCGTACGGAGTATCGTCCGCACCTGGTATTTTCAAAGAATTATGGAACAATTGTTAGCCGATATTCCAGGAGTTAGAGTATTTCTGGATGATCTCCTAGTTACAGGTAGAACACGACAAGAAACATTCCGAACGATTGGAACGAGTTCTAGGCCGATTAGAGGAAAGTGGTTTCACAGTACAGCGAAGTAAATGTCAATTCTTCCAAGATTCTGTGTCATATGTAGGACATACCATTGATCGGGAAGGGTTGCGTCCCTCTCCGAAAGTAGATGCAGTTATTAATGCACCATGTCATCAAGGATATTTCACAGCTACGAGCCTTAATAGGTCTTGTGACATTCTACAGCAAGTCATTCCGAACATGCTTCTTTGTTGAAACCATGGTACCATTTACTGGAAAAGGATGCGGAATTCAAATTGATCATAACTGTAGGGTGGTTTTTGATAAAGTCAAGAAAATCTTGTCATCTAATCCTCTCTTAACACACTACGACCCTGATAAACCTTAAAATTGGTATGCGATGCTAGTGCGTATGGGTTGGGCGCAGTCTTAGTGCATGTTATGCCAGACAATTCGGAGCAGCCGATTGCCTATTGTTCCCGCACCTTGACCAAACATGAAGTACATTATTCGCAGATTGATAGAGAAGCCCTAAGCATCTATTGGGGTGTACAAAAATTTTTTCAATACTTATATGGCAGACATTTTCTACTGGAAACTGATCACCAAGCCTTGACGATTAGATGCGGGCCTAAACGTGGTATTCCAGGGATGGCAGCCAGTCGATTGCAGAGGTATGCATTCTTTCTTTCTGGTTTTTCATTTGACATTTCGTATGTTAAGTCTCGCGATAATGTAGCGGATGCATTTTCGCGACTTCCTCTCAAATGTACAGAATCTGCTGATGCAGATACTTCCTACATTAATTTTGTAACTTCTAGTAACTTACCAGTGTCTTGCAAAGACATAGCAAAGGAAACGCGAAGTAACAGTATTTTATCGAAAGTGTACAATTTTGTAGTAAGGGGTTGGCCAGAATCAACTACAGGTTTAGCACCGGAGCTAATGCCCTATTACTACAAACGTTTAGAACTTTCAGTTGAGCATGGAGTTCTCATGTGGGGCTATCGAGTGATTATACCATCCAAATTTTCAAGCTCATTTCTTAGCCGAACTACATGACAGCCATTTAGGAGTAGTGAAAATGAAGGGACTTGCACGTACGTACTTTTGGTGGCCTAACATAGATAAACAAATCGAAGAGTTAGCTGCTTCTTGCATAAGTTGTTTAGCTCACAGGCCGTCACCGGAAAAGGCACAGTTGCATGTTGGGAGAATGTAACAAAACCTTTCGAACGTGTGCATCTTGATTTCTGGGTCCTCTTCATTCAAAAATGTTTCTGGTGTTAGTGGACGCATATTCCAAATGGGTGGAAATTTTTTGAAGTTCATCTACCGCGGCGGTCCATACTATTCGACGACTTCGTTACCTCTTTGCGCAATTTGGTGTACCCAAATTAGTAGTATCAGACAATGGTCCTCCATTCCAGTCAGCAGAGTTTCAAACAGTTTTTGCAGTCCAATGGTATTCGACAAAGTTTTTTCTCTCCATATCATCCCGCTACCAATGGATTAGCCGAAAACATGGTTCGAACTTTCAAATCCAAAATAACGTCCATACTAGAGTCTGGATCCGATTGGAATCAAGCTATTTCTAAGTTCCTTTTGTTGTATAGAAATACGGTTCATTGTACAACAGGGGAAACTCCGGCTAAGCTATTTCTCAATAGAGTATGCAGAACTAGGTTAGATGCGATCTTCCCAAGCACATCCTCTTTTCGTGAACAGCAACAGTCTAAGCAAATACAGAATGCACATGGTTCTAGAGTAATGTCCTTTGCAGTTGATGACAGAGTGCTGATAAGGGATTATAGAGGTAATCAGAAACAGAAATGGATTCAAGGCAAAATACTCAACAGTTAGGTCCAGTCACGTATAAAGTTTATGTCCAGGGAGAGGACATAGTGTGGAAAAGACATGTAAATCAGTTATTAGCTGATCGGAGTAATGTTGTAAGAGACCCGCCGTATAATGCGGAGAGGGAGATTGAGGTACAAAGTAATATTGAAAATGTACAAAGTGATGATGAGTTAGTGCAAATGCAGGAAGGTGAACAGAACACTTCTCCAAGTCAGGATACAGTGGTTGAGTTGGTTTCAGATCAGGGAAAACCCATAATTACGTCACCTCCAGCCACCACTACTCCGGCCTTGGAAAAGCCTTCTGGGCCAGGGTTTGAGAAACGATACCTGTAAGATTAAGAAAACCCAAAGTACGGTTTGATGTGTAACCAATGAGTATGTAAGAACTATTCTTGTAAAATTCTGTATTATAATAATATTCATATGTTTCGTTATGTTATCATTTGGTGCCTACCGAGTAGCCAGTAGGAGAAACCATTAGTATGTAAGAACCATTCTTGTAAAATTTCTGTATCATGCTGGTATCATTATGTTTTATTGTTTCTTCCTGTTGTTACCCTGCTTGAAATAAGCCTAGGGAGTTGTAATGTATCCAGATAATGTAGGAACTAGGTCTGAGTAGGCGGTACCTATATTCACAGGCCACGCCTTACTTCCTAAGTTTACCAGTGGTATGAACTGCACCACAGCAGTTCAAGGGTTGTACTAACTGTATGTGTACTAAATAGTTTTGGTAAAAGAAGGGGCGTTTTCCCGACGCCATTCCTCTGTGGTTCCTTACTGGGGAAACATCTACATAACTGTGCATAACCATGTATCAAGTGTATATGTGTATCTAATAAATAGTTAATATGAATTGAAGTATAATTACTACCATTAGGTACTAAAATCCTACTACTACTACTAGTGTGTGCAAAGACACCACAGCTGCGATGTCACAATACACTGTTAGAAGGCATGACGTGAATTAGTAAAATGCAAAAATGTGGAATAGTATATAGTGTACAATGTCAATATTCAGTTAGGCCTATACTGTGTGTGTGGGGCCTTATGGGAATGTCGTACTCGGGTCTATGTTGCACGTACCGGTGCTCGCTCAACAACGCGTCCAACTGAGCGTTTTCCTAGTCATAAGAAATATTTGATCAATTGTACCCAAAACCTGGCAAGTCTTAAGTTAAGAGATTTTGAAGGTCCTTTTTAATTTCCATCAAGATTGCATATCCTTTTTCCCTGTATTTTAGGTTGTATCTTACGTAGGCCTAGGCCTAAGAGACCCTTACCTGGTAGGCCTAAAAAGTAAGAAATTATCTAAGAAGTTCAAGGGGTTTGCATACCGGTAATAAATGTTTAAAAGCACAGTCTAGAATTCCAATTTAAATAAAAAATAGTCTGATTTACACCATAACAAAAATAAATAAATCCGATTTTTAGTAAAAGAAAATCCGTATTTTTGGTTTAAAAAAATGAATATCAATACAATCAGGAACCCTGGTTAAGTGTGTGTACCTTTGAGTGTGAGAGTGTAGGCCTCATGTCAAAGAAAGTACTGTACACCATTTGTCCGTCTCTATTGGTGAGGGTTTTTTCTCAAAATTAACCACAGTAGTAAACTTTATTATTCTCTATAGGTCTAGCTGATTTCAAGAACCACCAACGGCTATATTGCAAGCAAAGCATAATGGAAATCAGGGCCTGGATTCTTCAAAGCGCCTAACTAAGATTTGTCTTAGTGCTAAGACGTGTCCTAACTAAGACACTGCTAGGACATTTTAACTAAGACGTTCCTAAGACGTCCTAGTTAAGTCACGCCCTATTCTTCAAGGTGCCTAAGAAAATCTCAGACGTGTCCTAAATATTAAGACAAAGTAGCATTACGTCATAGATGACGTCATCAATTTTGACATTTTGGATCAATAAGGAGTAAGTTATAAAAAGCGTGCGAAATTTGATTTTTCTTCTGTAGTCAGGTTTGTTGCCTATATAGTGAGGGCATTTAGCAGAAGAATAGTGCAAAATGTAATACTATTTTACCTTAGATAGAAAAATCGGAAATTTTCCGCTCTTTTATTTAAAGAACATCCTAAAAATATAAAATTGTAACTTTGAGCGGCAGGGCTGCCCAAAGATTAAAAAAATCCTATTTTTTTGAATAAGCAGAAAATAGATGTGAAACGGGACTGGGAAAATTGGAAATTTTCCGCTCTTACGTCAAAACACAATAAAAAAAAACTCAAGATAGTAACTTTTGGCCCCAGGGCTATCCAAAGTGGGAAAGGAAACTTACCTAACTTTGGATAACTCTGGGGGGCCCAAAATTACCATCCGATCATTTAAATATGGTGTTTTTATGAAAGACCGTAACATTTCTAGATTAGTCTAGTCCAACTTGCACCATTAGGCCTATTCTCTTATCTGTAAATTTTACTTTTACCACTTTGGTTAGCCCTAGGGATCAAAATTACTGACCAATTAAAAAAATGTGTTTTTTTGAAAGAGTGGAAAATTCAGCTTGTACTAGTCCAAATATTTCCAATCCTCAAAATTTGGAAATTTTAATCACCCCTGACAGCCCACGCCCCTAAGTTACTATCAGATTCCTTTGGAATGGTGTTTTTGTGAGAGAAAGGAAAAGTTCCTGTTCAGAATTTTCTATACTTTCGACAGCCCTGGAGCCAAAAGTAACAATCAGTTTATTTGAAGATAGTCATTAAAGTGTAAACAATATTATATTTGCCAACCAAAAGAATAATTGGTACCGTACCTAACAGTCCACACTAATACTATAAAATATTGCATTTTCGGTTACCATGCATAAAATTTGACATGGTGGGAAATAATAATGATAGTTGAATACCCTCGAGTAGGCAAGCGATATGTCATCCCTAATAAAATAACACCTTAACCACTCCTTAAAATAGGAATGTGGTGTGGCTGATATTCTCTATAAATTTTATGATTATTTAAATTTAAAATTTAAAATATTTTCAACATATTTTAGTTCAATCAACCTACTGTCATTTCCACAATCACTCCCCCCCTCCCAACCACCTCCACCACACCTAATTGTGTACGGGTGGGTGGAGGGGGGGGGGGGGGGAGGCACATCATGAAATTGACTAATATTATTTTCTAATAATTATACACAATAATGAGGAAAAAAAACAATTTTTTAAATTTTATACTCCTCTATA
>JAMZAV010008441.1:0-28475 GCA_024449915.1 Sweltsa coloradensis
AGGGGGTTTTTTTTAAAAAAAAACAAAACGTTCACCAACTTGAGGAGGAACCCTTTCCGTCTCACAGTCTACACCATCTACTTTTTCAGTTTTACTATTTTTATCAAATGTTTTTTGAAATTTAAACTTCAAAATACGAACTTTTTGAAAACATAATTTCGTCACAATTTGTTTATATTATAATGTATCAACTTTTTTGTCTAAATCGATGGCTATAAAAAAATTTAATATAGTTTTTACTTTTGGGTAAAATGTAAAATAACGTAAAATAGCGCCTTGCGTAAGGCAACCAGCAATGCATTTTTAGAGCAAAATTCCTCGCGGGCGCAAAAAGTACCATCTTCATGGTTGATGCTAAAAAGCTTCCAAAGGTCGCAAAATAAAAAAATTTAAATAGAATTTTAGTTTTATTGGGGAAAACCCCAAATTTAAACGATGATTGATTAATATTAAGTTTCAATTTTTACGGAACGGTACGAAAAACTTATAACTTTATGAAATATAACTTTTAAAAGAATCCGGATAAAAATTAAAACATTTAAATTTGAAAACAAATACCGTTCAATCCCATATTACTAATACTTAGCCACTGCTCAAATACAGTTTACGTCCCAGAGGGAAGCGTTTTTATTTATTTTTATTATTCGTTTTTTTTTTAATTTCTTATCAACTCCCGGGGTAATAAAAATAATTATCTTCTTTAAATATACATCAAAATGCAATTTACAAGGTTATTGGATGGCGTAGGGGTGAAACTCAAATTTGCCCTAGAAAAAAGTTTGGTTTTGATTATTATGCTTTTATAACCTATGATAATTTTTTACAAGTTCTAGCGACCAAAATAGCAACCAAGAAAATTTAGCCTCTGCTTAAAAATTACTAAAAAAAAAGGGCAAAGTCGTTGTTAGACTGAGCGAGCCATATTTGATACCTCCCTCTACCTAAGGCTGGATCTATGGCGCCTATGACCTTACAGTTGTGCGCCCTAAAAACCAAAAATAAAATTAAATTTAAAACCCTATCATTTATACCTTATCAATAAAATTAAATGCAAAATATTCCCAGGGAGGGGCCCATTCCCAATTTCTTTGCTCACTCGTCTAACAAAGACTTTGGCGTTTTTCCTCACACCCGAATGTGGACTCGGTTCAACAAAGTCGGGATAGTTTTTTTTTAATTTTCTGGATTTTGAGATTATAAAAAACGTTATGAAAAGCGTCTACAGTAGGCCCCATGAAAAAATAGCCAGTAAAAAATACGTGTCAATAGGCCTATTCCAAAGCAATCTCCCAGGGGAATTTTGGGGAACCTTGTCGTTAAAACCTTGGTCATGGTCACTGCAGTGCATTCACCGCATGGCATTCAAAACAGATTCGATAAAATGATTTTTCAAGAACAAAACTATTGTCTTTTGGGTGATTTTCACGATCCGGAGTTCTGGTTGATCGTTGGTCTATTGAGCCCGTGTCGATTATGAGCCACTGCTCCACGTTTCGCCACCCATGTTGGTGGATTTGCAACTACGGGGGAAAAAGAGGAGTTACAAGGAGGGGGTTGGGCGACTGCCCCCTAATTTATTCAGAGAGGGGCGAGGGGTCTAAATTTGGGTGGCTCAATTTGAAAACTGACAATCTTCACAATTTTATAAATTTCGAGTAAGCCTACTATGCTAAACTTAGAAAAAAACCACCATTTTAAAGGTTTCACATCAAACATTCCAAAGGGTATGCGCCCAAGACCCGCACTGGCTGAGGGGCTTCCCATTTGCCTACATAATTATGTTTTTCCGATGCAATTGTTTCATGGACAAATGTTCGCCTCCGCCCCGTAAGTAAAATTAGGCTAGTTACGCCACAGTTCCCATGTATTTTGTATTCGGATTCGCCAAATATTGTTGACTGAAAAATAAACTATCTCAAATCTAGAAAAATTAATGAATTTCCTTAATATCGAGTTTAAGCATAGAATATGAAACCACTTTGAACAAGTGCACGTTTAGCTTGTCTCCCTACATGATCATATTGTATAGTGACGTCACGGGTTTCTCGAGTCACGTGGGCAGCCTGACTAGACTGTGCCCTGGTTAAACCTCCCCCCAACAGCTGAGCGGCGCCCGACGACTAGGGATTACAACGAAACATAAAGTTTCAAAATATTTAGCAATTTCTGTTAACTCCCACACGTAACAAATAACTTGTAAAAATACAGCCAAGCCTTACACAATCAAAAGCAATGAGATCCAAAAGAAATGCCAAGCTTATGTTGCCAAACGTGGCAATTTGTATTTGACTATTGTTTGTGCAAATTTATTCTGCCAAGCTTTGCAGGATGCAGTCACAGGCAAAATGAATTTATGTATTAAGATTGAGAAAATGTAGGAGGGTAAAAATAATATGCTTGGCATTTTTTTTAAATATAATTGCTTTTGATTGTGTAATTTTTTGGCTATATTTTTTTAACAAGTATTTTGTTATGTGTGGGATCGATCTCATTATTTTTTTCAAATTCCATTGCAAAATTATTTGTTAAAAATATATATTAATTTTATCAAAGTCGATTTAAATTTTGCTAGGGGTTTTACCATTGAGTTTTTCCCAAAAAAAAAAAATTAATGTAAAATTCTATGGCCCAAAAGACTTGTTTTTTGCCCCAAAATGTATAGGTATTAACTATATTACTTTTTGATTAAATGCCTTTTAAAACCAAAAAAGGATTTTTGGGGGGGAAAATTTTATAAAAAAAGGTTACAAAGCCCAAAATTCCATTGGGAACCCTTTCCCAAAGAAAACTTTTTCAACTTTTTTTTTTCAAAAGGCACATATCACTTTTCCCTTTTAAATTTTTCCGTAAAATATTAAATAAAAATGAATAAAATTAATAAAAAATATAAAAAATGGTTAGAATCGCGGGGGCAATAAAACTGACGAATTAGACAGGGGGTAGTCGTAGTCCCAAAAAAATTTTAAAGGGTTGTTTTTGAGAAAGTTTAAAGGGCCATTTTTTTCACCAAAAAAGGAAATGCTCGTACCCCAACCAAAAATTTGGTATGTGTTGTCTTTGTACCAAAATGCCCCTGATTTTGATATTTTTTTTGGAAATTAGCGAAGTGACGAAGCGAAAAATTCCTTTTCCCCCTAAACTGGAAAAAAAACACCTAAATTTTTTTTTTTTCTTTTTTTTTCTTCTTTTTTCGGTATTTTTGGCGGTTTTTTAAAACACGATTCCGGCAAAACCCCTAAACTGCCACGTTTTTAAACGAAATGGGAAATTATTTTTTTATGGAAATCGCAATTTTTCGTTTTTTTTTCGTTTTAAAAAAAAAATTTTCATCGCTTTAACATCTACATGCTTAATCCGATTTTGATGATTTCTTTCACAGAAACTTGAGGGGGGCAATCGAAAAAATTTTTTTCTCATGCAAATCCAAATTTTCAGGTTTTTTTTTTTTTTAAAAATTCTTTGATTTTAATAACCCCCTACATGTTTTAAATTGATTGAAATGATTTTTTTACAAAACCTTTAAATTTTTTATGAAAAAATTTAATATTCGTGAAAAAATTTTGAGCGCATTCGCCCAAATTTATTTTCTTTTTGAAAATCGAAATTTTTTCGATTTTTTTCCTTTTTTTTAAATTACGATTAATAAAAAAAAAAATCTTTAAACAAAAAAATTTAATTTTTTCACAGAACACAGAAATCCGCATAACACTGGTAGCTAAATGCCCCAAATTTAAAGCTCACCAAAAACGCGGCGGACTTAAGCTTTTTTCCTAGTAATTCACACGGCTTCACCCGGGCCCTGGGCAAACCCAAACCCCTTCGGGAAAATTTTTCCCACCCCTACCCCCCTTGGGCCTGTAAAAGGGGCCTTTGTGTTGGCGAAAACCGCGGCGTGGGGGGGCCGGCCCCCCCTTTAAGGGGGCCCCAATTTTTTTTAATCTGGGCCCCCCGGGTTTTCCTTTTTGGAAAGGGGAATGGCCCGGGTTTGGGGCCCGAAAAACAAAAAAAAACCCCAAAGCCCCTTTTAAAAAATACCGCAAAAACCCGGGGGGTTGGGGGGGGTTTTCGCTTTTTGGGAACCGGGGGGGCCCCGAAAAAGGTTAAATCTTAAACTCGGAATTGGCCCCCGGTAGGGGTTTCCCTTAAATTTTTCCAAAAAAAAAAAAAACCCCGGAGAAAACCCCTTTGGGTGTTAAAAAAAGGCTTTTCCAAATTTTTAAAAATTTTAAATTCCTTTTTTCCCTTTTTTTTGGGTTGGGGGGGGTTTTGGGGGGGCCAGGGCCCCAAAAAATTTTGACAAAAAACTAAATTTTTGAAATGAACTTAAAAAACCACAGATTTAGATGTTCAACGGGTCCCTTTTTTTTAATCTCTCAAAAAGGGGAAACAGGGAAGGGAAAAAAAATTTTGGATAAAAACAAAAAACCAAAATTAAAAAAGGCTTTTGGAAATTTTTGTAAACCCTTTTGAAAAACTCATTTTAAATTTTAACTTGGCCAAACTCAAAAGGGGAAAAATTTAAAAACCCCATTGGCCCCCCAAAATGCAAAAAAAATAATCCGGAATTTGGGAAAAAATAATTTGTAAAATTTAAAATTTTTAAACGGGGCAATAATTTATTTTGAAAAAATTTTTCCCAAAAATAAATTTTGAAATTAAAAAAAATTGGAAAAGGGAAAGGGGAAAAAAAAAATTTTTTTATCAAAAAAGGTAAATTCCCGATTTTATAAAAATTTATTTTTAAAAACGGTTAAAATTTAACACTTTAAATTCCAATAAATTTAAAGGTTCTTTAAAAAAGGGCTTTTGGGGATCCGGGGAAAATCAAATTTTTAAAAAAAAAAAACCGAAAATTATTCACTTAAAATTTTTTTCAATTGGAAATTTAACACAAAAAATTTTATTTCATTTTTTGTAAAAAATTTTTAAATTTCAAAAAAAAATGTAGGTGATTAATTTAAATTTTTTGGGAATTTGACCCAATTGAAAAAATTTTTTAAAAATCGAAGATTTTTTTTTAAACGAAAAAAAAGTGTAAAAAGGGGTTTTCTAAAAAATTTTTTAGGGGTTGGGGGATCGGGGGCTTCAATTTCACACATAAATAAAAAAATTTCCTAAAATTTTTTTTAGGTTCTTTTAAAAACCTTCCTTTTTTTTCATTTGTTTTTTTTTTAATTTTTTTCCTTTTTTTTTTAAAATTTTTTTTCTTAAAGGGGGGGGGGGGGGGGGGGGGGGGTTTTTTTTTTTTTTTTGGGGGAAATTTTAAAAAAAAATTTTTTTCTTTTTTTTTTTTTAAATCAAAAATTTTTTTTGTGGTTTTTTAATTTTTTTTTTTTTTTTTTTTTTTTTTTTTTTTTTTTTTTTTTTTTTTTTTTTAAAAAAAATTAAAAAACTTTTTTTTTTTAAAAAAAAAAAATTTTTTAATTTTTTATTTTTTTTTTTTTTTTTTTTTTTTTTGGGGTGCCCTTTAAAAACTAAACCAAATCCTCCGATTTTTGATAAAATTTTATGAGGCCTTCTAAATTCACTAAACTTAGAACTCCCCAGGGTTTTTTTGAGCGCATCAAAATTTTTTTTCTCAAAAAAAAAACCCCTTTTTTAAAAACGTTTTTTTTTTCAAATTTTTAAAAATTTTTTTCAAAACTTATAACCCCACAGGCTTTTCCGATTTTTAATGATTTTTTTCCACAGAAACCCTTAAATTTTTATAAATTTAAATTTTCCCGTGTGAAATTTGGGCGTAATCGAAAAATTATTTCTCATAAAAATCAAAATTTTTAAGGGGGTTTTTTTTCTTTTTTTTAAAAAATTCTTTGACATAAAAACACCTACATGCTTTACCCCAATTGTAAGGTTTTTTTAAACAAAAACCTTAATTTTATAAATTTGATATATTTGGGTTAAATTTGAGCTCAATAAAAAAACTTTTTTTTTATAAAAATTGAAATTTTTAAAACGTTTTTTTTCCCTTTTTAAAAAAATTTAAAGATTCTTTAAAAAAAAATTAAGTTGATTTTTTATTAAAATTAAAATTTATTTAAAAAAAATCTTCGACAAAGTAATGATTTTTTCACAAAAACAAAAAAAATCCGCGAAACCCACAGGGCAGCTAAAATCCCCCAATTACGCTCATCCAAAAAACGGGGGGCGGGACTTAAGCTTTTTCCCCCTAGTTAATAAAACATGAAGATTGTTTTCCCAACAAATATTCTTGTACAGGTTTGGGTTAAAGGGAATTTGTTTCCCGTTGCAAACTTTTTTAAAGGGGGAAAACCCACCCTTTATAGGGCAGTGGGATTTTTTTCCCTCAAACTTTTCAAAATCTATATAATTTAATCTCCCAGTTTTTCATACTTTTAACAGGGGTAAAAAGCTGAAATTGTTTTTTTGGTGGGAAATTGTAAAATTTTTTTTCCTTCAAAATTCTTTGTTAGTTTGGTTTTTTTGGAATGGTTTAAAAATCAATTTTGCAAAAAAACCCCTCAAAACAAAAATTTTCCGGGATGTCCCGGAAAATTTTGATTCCCCCATATTAAATTTGATTTAAACGTTATCAAAAAGGGGAAAAAATTCCCAAAATCACAAAAAAAAAATTTTGGGATTTTTTAAAATTTTGATGCCCAAATTTGGGAAACCCCAAAAAATCAACTTTTATTTCTAAAAAGATCCAAGAAGATAAAAAATAAAATTTTAAAAAAATTCATAAATTTTCCCATAATGTAAAAGCTTAAAAAGCAAAAATTTTGGTCAATGGGAAATTTTGGGGGAAAGATATCGGTAAAAGCCCAAAAATAAAGGGTTTTTAAAGGAATCGTTAAATATCTATTGAGGGTAAAAGTTTGCCCCTTTTTTAAATTTTTCCCGCCCATTTATTTTTAAACGCCCCATGACGAAAAAAGGGCCCGTCTGGGATAAACAACAAAATTTTCCCTCCTTTTACCCAAAGTTTTTGGGTTTTCTTTCAACAATGGCCAAAAATTAAAAACATTTTGATAGTCTATTCCAATTTTTTATAATAAACTTTGGGGTTTTTACTTTTATAAATTAAAAATTTAAAGCTTATTTTAAAACTTTTGTGATATTGCTAAATTATGAAATAAAATATTAAGCTATTAGAAAAAAAACTGGGATGTAAAAATGAGTTTTAACAGCCAAGAAAAATCTTCGAAAGCGGTAAATTTTTGAAACGTTCCGTGATTGGTTGTTTTGGTATCATGAAAGGCTGGTGACATAATTTTTTTTCGGTTTTTTTCCCCCAAAAATATTTTAGGAAATTTCCCCCCCTTTAAATTTTATAAATAAAAATTTTCCCTCAAAATCAATAAAATAAGATTTTTTTTGTGAAAAGGGAAGGGGCCTTTAAAACCCATTAAAAAATAAAAATGTTTGCAAATTCCCTTTTTCTCTTTTGCCCTAAAAAGGGTTAAGAGCCCATACCCCCCCCTCATCCCCGTATTTTCGCCACTGAAAGAGATACCCAAAATTTCATGCCAAAATAGAGCTGCTATAGAAACCCTATAGGGAAAATTTACCAACTATGGAAGGAAGCTATATTTACTTAGACCCCATTCCACCTAGAAAATATTACCCTTAGTTGGGCTTTTTATTCCAGTTTTTTTTTTAATCTGATCTTAAAACCAGAAAAAAATAATATCACACCAATAATTGGATGAAAACCCCGATTAAAGGGGGGTGGGGAACCCCATCCACCAAACTGGCAGATAACTAATATATCTAAAGAGCTTTTTTTCTATAGTTTTCCTCCGTCAAAAGAAAACAGGCTCGAGCGTTAGGCGCGCCCAAATTTGGTTCGGGAGGTCCTGCAGTGGGGGATCACCCTAAAACTCCAGAATAAAGATAGAAAAAAAGATTTTTAAAACGTTTTCTCTACTACAATGAAACTTTTGCGATCACTTAAATCATAGCTAACGTTCTCTATAGAAAGCGATTTTTTACTAGAAAACTTCTTTATCGACCCTACGATAATAATTATCGACGTACATATTATTGGACGTCGGGTAAATTATCGTACCTTCACAGCCATGTTTACGCGTTAAATCCAAATAAAAATCATTTGCAAGGAAATGAAAAAAAAGAAAAAAGCGGGAAAATTTAAAACTTACCAAAAGGAAAGTAAATTCTATCGTAGCCTTTCGTGATAAATAAAAAAAATATAATAAAAATAATAATAATAAAAATAATGGTAAAAATAAAAGATAAAAATAATAAAAAATAATAATAATAATAATAAAAAAAAAAAAAAAAAATAATAACTATAAATAATAAATTTAAAAAATAGTAAAAAAAAGTCCCGTGTTATATTTTTTTAATTCATTGCCTAAATAGCCTTGGGTTTTCAATTTTCAAGCCAACTGATTTTTCCAAAATTTTAAAACAATCCCTGACCATCCAGAAAAAGCTTTTTTATTAAATTTGGTATTTTAAATTTTTTTAGAAAGCAGTAGGGCTTCTTTCACAACCCTATGTTTTTGTAGCAAAAATTCTACCATTTCCCAAGGGAAAAATTAAAAATTGCCTCCCCCTTTCAGCCTACAAAAATTGTAGAAAGACTTCCCTTGCAAAATGTTGATTGGCCCTGTTTCTATTGCCCACCTTTGGGAAGGTATACTAGGAAGGGTAAAATGAACACAGATAGTGTAGGCCTTTAAATTAACAAAAAAAGGGCCCGCTAACCTTTTGTCAAAAAGTTTTTTAAAATTCAGGATTCCCGCATTTTTTATTAATGGCACTTTTTCAGACAAACTACACTAAATTTTTTTCCAATTTTGGGGCCCTTTGGGAAGCATAAATGTAAAATAAAAAACTTGTCTTATTTAGGTACTTTTTATAAGGGGAAAAGAAAAAAACTAATTCTACAGAAACAAGGCATTTTTTTTTACAATTCAAAATAATTAGCATGTGTGGGGTTTCACTGAACCATCTACACAATGCCTCAGACTGTATAATATAATCCCTTCTATTATCATTTAGGCCCTACACCCGACAATTTTGTGGAGTGTTTTACTGAAATGGGAATTAAATTTTTTTAAAAATTACATCTTAATATAATTTTGGCTTCACCTCCTTGTGAAGGACAGAATTTCATTTTTAAATCTAGGGGGGAAAGGGGTTTTTTTTAAAAAACATATTTTTAAAAAAATCCTAATTTATTAAAAGTGGTAGCCATACAAAGAAAATCAAAAATGGTTTTTAAAGGAAGTAGGGGGGCAAAATGTTTAATGATGCAGATTTATTAGAAATTAGTAGGGGGCCCCATAACTAGCTACTATTTTTTTAGGGGCTAGAGAAAAATTGTGCTTATATTTTTTAAAAAGTTTTAAGCATGGACCTCTTGCAGGCATACTCCAAAAACAAATAAATGTCTTTTTTTAAAATCAATACAATGTTTCTGTTTTAATCAATAAAAATTAAAAAAAAACATCCAAAACAAAAATTTAAGTAGGGCCTACCTAAAACAGTAGGCCCCACCTAGGTTAACCCTCTCTGTAGAAAAAGCTGTCCCGACCTATACCTTACTGTACCTAGGCCCAGGTGGGTACATATTTTAAAGAAAGTTCCCAAAACATAGGTTAAACATTCAACTACAAAGGGGTTTTTTAAAAGTTGAAAGCGGGATTCTTCAGGCACCATTTTACCTTCAGTGTTTTTTCCGGGCAATCACCTAAGGTACCTTGTTTAGCATTAAATAAAGGGAAGGGACAAGTTAAGTTACCAAAATATTCCGAAATTTTAAAAAATTGGAAATAAAAGGGAAAAAATTTAAAACATTTTTTTCCAAGGGCCGGGGACGAACCCGGGGCTGTCATATTGGTCTTGAATTTCATGTACGGGTTCAGTGTTTTGTTGATTGAGTAGGTAGAGATTCTTTTTGTGTACCCGGTAAAAGAGAATGCTGTCCGTATGGGTTTATAAGGTTTGGGGTGCAGGTCCAAGTTTTGATCCTTGCTCACGGCCCCGGGGTTTTTGGGCGAACTAAAAGGGAACTGTAGGGCCAAGGCTTGGGGGTAAATTTCCCCCGGGGCAAAATAAGGGGGCCCACGACTTTGGGCACTGTGACTAGCTTAGACAAGTGTGAGTTGCTAGGCTTTTGCCCCATGGGTAAGGGGCCCCTCCTTCTCAGGTTTTTTCAAAAGACATGCACTATCCTATCGCATTCATCACAAAGCATATAAACGCAAAATGAGAAAAGGGACCTAGCTGGTCTTACATAGGGTGCCCTGAAAATTTAAATGCGGGTCCCAAAGGGCCCTTGTGTAGGCCCTAGACCCATCCATTATGTGTCGGCATAACCTTTCACCAAGCCCTAGAAACCCAAAACTAAGCGAAAAATAAGGTTAGGGACCCTGGGGATCTAGGCTAAACATAAAAGGGCCCCATTCT
Source organism: Sweltsa coloradensis (assembly GCA_024449915.1). NCBI lineage: Eukaryota > Metazoa > Arthropoda > Insecta > Plecoptera > Chloroperlidae > Sweltsa > Sweltsa coloradensis. Next base: position 10,402 of record JAMZAV010008441.1, read on the forward strand.
ACTGTACTATTTTTTACTACCCACTCCACCTTCCGGGCTTAAATTGACTAGGCCTAACACTTGTGATAAATTTCTAAATTCCCTAATTTTGGGGGCCCAAAAGAAAAAAAAATAGGGGACTTACTACGCCCCGGGCCCCAGGGCCCCCAGCGCATGGTTTTTACAGGACTGTCCCCACCAAGTAAAGAAGGTTAGGGTTTTTATGCCGGCCAAAATGTAGCCTACAAAGGCTGAAAAGGGGGTTTTGGGAAAATCGGAAGGGTTGCGCTGTTCCAAGAGGAAAGGGAAATTCAAAATAGTCCCCCTTATAATTACCTATTTTCCCTTACGGGCCGTATGGGTGGGGGGCTACACGGTGGACTGAGTCCTTGAATTTTAAACCTTCATGGTAAGCTTACCCCACAGTTAAAGGGCTAGGCCTTACATACGCCTACGACAAAAATGAGCAATTTTAAGATTATTTTTATAAAGTTAAATTTAAACCCAAAATGTTAAATTTTTGTTCTGCACCCTTGTTTTTGGGGATCTTTTGTGTACAAAAAACATCTAAAGTGCATCATTTTTTTTGTTATTAAATATAAAAAAGCTGGGGGCGGTATTGATATTTAAACAAAGTCCGGCCCCTTTGTAATTTGGAAACTTTTTTATAGGTGACAACTCGTAACGCGATTTTCCTTTGGGTCCCCCTAATATTTGTCACTGTAGTTATCGTTGTCTATAGAGAATGATGTTAAAGATTACGTGGTTTGGACCCTTTTGGATAGTTGTCACAGAATTTGGGGATAAAGTAGGGAGCTCCCTGAGTTTTTTTTATGGAAAATCGATTTCTACAAGCTTAAATGATCCACTTTCCCGCAGTGCGATCACGTAAAAATCCAAGATAACCCATAGAAAAAAATTTCATCGTTATCTCCCACTTTCAATAGATAACTTTTTTGGGGATTTAAGTAACTACATAGCTAACCCTTTCCCCTATAGAAACGATTTTTAACCCCTTTTTTAAAAAAAAAAAATTTTTTTATTTGACTTTTTAAAGGATAATAATTTTCGACGTACATATTTTTTGGGAACGTCGTAAATTATCGTACCTTCACAGCCCTGTTTTTCAAACGTTTAAAAACGCAAAAAAAATTCCCTTGCCCAAAGGGAGTGAAAAAAAAGAAAAAGCGGTAAAAATTTAAAAGTTAAACCAAAATTACGTAAAAATTTTATATCGGTAGCCTACGTAATAAAATGAAAAAAATTTTAAAAAATAATAAAATTTTTTATAAAAAAAAAAAAAATAATAAAAAATAATAATAATAAAATAATAAAATAATAAAATAATAATAAATAAAAACTTAATAAAAAAATTTAAAAAATAGTAAAAAAAAAAGTCTGTGTATTATTTATTAATTCATTGCAAAAAGTAACCTTTGGGTTTCAATTTCAAGACAACCTTTATTTTTCAAGTTTAATACAATTCCCTGACCATCCAAAAAAAGCTTATTATTTTAGGTATTTTAAAAATTTGGGTGTAGAAAGAAAGTAGGTCTTCTTTCAAAAAAACCCAATTTTTTTTATGCAAAGTTCATACTTTTTTTTTCCAAAAGGGAAAAATTTCCAAATTTCCATCCCTTACGCCACAAACAAAAATTTTAAAAAGGACTTCCCTTGCGATTTTGGGTTATTGGCCTGTTTCTTTTTTGCCCACCCTTTGGGAAGGTAACTAGGAAGGATAAAATGAAAACAGATAGTGTAGGCCCAAGTTTTAAAAAATAGCGCTAACCCCGTTTGGGGTCCAAAACCCGTTTTCAAATTCAGGGGTTCAGCATTTGTAGGGGTTTAAAGGCCCTTTCTCAGACAAACTTTCACTAATTTTTTTTTTCCCCCTTTTTTGGGGCTGTAAAACAAAAACATATAAGTGTAAAATAAAAAAATTTGGGTTTTTTTATACTTTTTTTTAAGGGAAAAAGTTTTAAACTAATTTTTTCTAAAAGAAAAACAAGGGATTTTTTGTTTACAATTCAAAATAATTAGCATTTTTGTGGGGGTGTTGGGAAAAATGAACACTCTACACAAAAAGCCCCCAGACTGTATAAAAAAAATGCCTCTTCTATTTCATTTAGGGGGCCCCACCCCAAAACAAATTTTGTGTAGTGTTTTACTGAAATTTCAATTAAAAATTTTGGGGGGAAATTAAAATCTTTATATAATTTTTGGCTTCACTCCTTGTGAAGGGGAAGAAATTTTCTTTTTGAAACTAGGGGGGAGGTGTTTTTTTTAAAACAATTTTTTAAATCCTATTGAAATTTAAAGTGGTAAACCATAAAAGAAATCAATATGGGTTTTAGAGGGAAGTAGGAGCAAAATGCAAAGATGCAGAATTTTTTAGAAAAGTTGGTAGGCCCACATACCCAGTACTATTTTGAGGTTTTAGAAAAATAATTTTGCTTATATTTTATTTTTATTAAATAGGGGCCTCTTTTCAGGGGATACTACCAAAAACAAATAGTGGGGCTTTGGGTTAAAAACAATACAATGTTTTTTGTTTTAATACAATAATATTAAAAAAAACATCCAAACAAAAAAAAATTTAAATAAGGGGGGTACCTAATACCGTAAAGGCCCACCTAAAACAGTAGGCCCTTCCTAGGGACCGGGCTACTGTAGATAGCTGTTTAAGCCTATACTTTTTGTACTAGCCTTTGGTGGGTACCTATTTTTTAAAAAAATGTTTCCCAAAACATAGGGTTAAAAATTACAACCCACATAGTGCTTTAAAAGTTAAAGCTGCATTCTTTAGCCCATTCCCCTTTTATGTTTCTCTGCCAATCACCTCGGTACCTTGTTTTGCTTAAAAAATGGAAGGGGACAAGTTAAATTACCAAGTATTCCCGATTTTTTAAAAAAGTTGGAAATAAAAGGGAAAAAATTTAAAACATTTATCTCAGCCGGGTTCGAAACCCCGCCCCCGTCAAAATTGGTCTTGAATTACATGGGGGGTGGGTTCAGGGTTTTTTTTGATTGAGAGGGAGAGATTATTTTATTTTGTACCGGTAACAGAGAATAGCTGTCCGTAGTGGATCCAAAGGGTTTGGGGGCAGGTCCCCAAGTTTTTTATTTCCTTTCTCCCCCGGGGCCCGGGGTTTGGTCGAACAATGTAAATGTAGGGCAAGGGTTGGGAAAAAAGTTTTTCCGAGGGAAGATAAGGGGCCCCAGACTAGGGGGAAATGTAACTCCTTTTGACAAGTGATGATTTTGCTACTAGCCTAAAGCTTAAGGCCCAAACCTTCTCAGGTTGACAAATGACATGCACTTCCTATCGCATTCATCACAAAGCTATATTTGCAATATGAGAAAAAGAAACCCAGCTGCCCCACTGGGCTTAAAAATGGGATGACATGAAAAATTTAAATGCGGGGCGAAGGCCATTTTTTTAAGGGGGCCCCAGAACCCCCTCCATTATGTGTGTCGGCATAGGGCCCACACCAACCCTAGAACCGAATACTAAAGCGAAAAGTAAGGGGTTTGAGGACCCTGCGACTAGGGTAAGCATCAAAGCCGCTATTCCCCACTGTAAATTTCTATACTAACTCCTACCTGCCGGGCTTAAAATTTGACTAGGGCCTTTCCCCTTGTGATTTTTACTAGTCCGGGGAATTTTTTCCCTAAAAGAAAATAATAGGGACTTACTTTCGCCTTTGGGGCCCCAGGCCCCTACGCGTGTTTGACGAACTGTCACCCAAAGAATTTTAAAAAGGGTTGGTTTTATGCAGGCCAACATGTAGGCCTACACGGCTGACGGCGGAAAACTCGGAAGGCTGTAGCAGCTGTCCCAAGAGGAGGCAAATTCAAATATCTTTTATGAATTACAATTTTCGTAGGGGCCGTATAGACCCGGTACCGGGACTAAGTCCTTGTAATTTTGCCTTCATGGTAACTTACGCCAGTATGGTGGGCCTTACATCGCTACGAAAAACTGAGAAATTGGATTATTTGATAAATTTATTGAACCTAGATAGTTTATTATTGTTCCCCATACCTTGTTATTGATTACGGAAACAAATAACATCTAAAGTGCAATTTTTTTTTGTTTTTAAAATTTAAAAGGCTGAGCGGATTGTATAAAAAAAGTCCGCCATTTGAAATTTGAGCTTTCTATAACAATAAAAATAACTTTATTCCCCTTTGACTATACATTGCATAAGTATAATCTTTTTAGAGAAAAAAAAAATACCTAGCCTAGGGAGGTAATACATAATTTTTTAACAATTTTATAAAAAATATACATTAAAATATACATTTATAATTTCATAAATCTTTCCTTCTATTTTATACATAATACTTATTTTTTTTTTTGAATTGTTTATTATTTTAAAATTATATTCATGAAAAACTAGTAGTTTAGGAGTGTGAAGGAAAGTTGAGTGAAAAAGCTAGGGGGGTTTTATATTTCGGCAAAAGATTAAGTTAAACGTCAGCTGGATAAAAAGGTATTCTTTGATGGGTAGAAAGAAAAGCTTTAAAAGAAATGATTTCAATGTATATTTAAAAGAGTTAGGGTTTGTAAAATTTTTAATTTTCTGGGGGTATATGATTGAAGTTTTGTTAGACATTGGAAATGGGGGCCCTTTTGGAAAAGCTTTGATTATGAGTTGGGAAATAAAATTTTTGATTGCGATCGTGTATCATGGTCAAAATGTTGATTTTTAATTTGAAGAGGTAGGGTTTGTTTTTTACAAAGACTGCTGCAAGTTTTTTATCAAAGTACTTGCTAAAGGGCAAGATTTTTTTGGTGGGGAAAATATTTGCAGAGGTACCCAAGAGCTCCACTATAAACGAATGGCCCCCTTTTTTTAACAAAAAATTTATAGCTTGTGGCGAGTTTCCCCCGAAAAAAAGTCGTAATATGTGTGAGTGGGTGTGAGCATGGGAATGAGAATAAGGACGTTGTGGCTGACTAGGGCTTTGATTCTTCTGAGGAGGAAACAACCACTCTTTATCTTTGAGCAAACAGCGTCTATGTGGTCTTCCAATCAAGAGTGTCAGTCATATGTAGACCCAGGAACTTGATGGCGTCAGAGCAGGCAATGCTCTTAGATGAGATGCGAATGAGGAGGCTTTCGGTGGGTGGAACTTGTGAGTGGAAGTTTAAATACACCGTTTTTTGACGGTTGAAGAGAAAGGAGGTTTTTGTTACAGTATTGTGACATTATGGAAGTTTGTTCGTTGGACATAGGTGACAACTCGAAACGCGATCTCCTTTGCTCACGCTAAATATTTGTCACTGTAGTTATCGTTGTCTATAGAGAAGTGATGTCACGAGTTACGTGGTCGGACTTTAGGATAGTTGTAACAGAATTCAGATAACGATAGAGAGCGCATGACCCTTTCTATAGAAATCGATTTCTACAAGCTTACATGATCGCACTGCTGGATTCAAATCCCGTCGAGACCGGCAATCTTGACAGCAGTTTTTTCCGAGGTTTTCCTCAGTCGTGAATGCGAATACAAGGGATTGAGTCCTCTTTGACAGCCCTCGAACATCCCTTCACAAATATCGCAAGTCCAGAAAGTCACCTGAAGAGAAGTGCACATGGATTTCACTCTGGGCAGGCTTCCCACAAAAAAGGATATTCTCAGATTAAAAAGCGAGTGTATCTTATTTGGTGGTAGTGCCGGGATCCAAAGTATAGTTTCCACGAACCCCAGAGCCACCAATAACGTTCACAACAAAAACATCGACTGTTATCGTATCGTTATCGTAGTATCGGAGGTCAAGTACGGTTATGTGTGACGTGACATACACATGCACAAACGGACGGACTTAAAGTGACGCATAGGAGCTTCGCTTTCTAGTGGCGTAGCTAGTAACTTAAAGGCCCGGGCGCAAGGTTCTCTGATAGGCCCCTGTAGTTGCGTGGGCTACACGGGGTCTGGGGCGAAGTCCCAGCCGCCGGAGGCGGATATTTTTTGGACTTTTTTTTGCTCAAGATAGCCTGTAGAGCGATCTGAGACAGGAACCGTCCCAACAACACTAGGGTGTATTTTTGGACTACCGGGACAGATCACACAAAAATGGGACGATCTTGTTAAAACTGGGACGTCTGGTTACCCAATGACCCTATGTTTATAACGATGCATACAATGCAAAAACAATAATTAAGTGCCATCTTTGTCATATCGACAAATTAATTTCCAATGTAAAATTTAATAAAGACATTTTATATTTAAAAATTATTTTTTATAATATTGTCTAACACATTTAGGACACCCTTCATATAGTGGATATTCAGTCTCATTTTGTAATTACTAAGTAATATCCCTATAACTGGACACATTGTTATTCGGGGCCTCAGGGGGCCCCCTGAGGCACCGGGCCCGGGCGCGGTCGCGCCCCTTCGCGCCATGGTTGCTACGCCCCTGCCTCGGTAGTACCGATGTCCAATTTATTTACATTGGCGACAACTTCGTATGTTTTTAAGTATTGTTCATCACCATAGCTCCTTGTATTTGTTTGCAAAATATTAGCATTACTGTAATTAAGGGCTACCACGTACCAGTTTACCTAGACATCACAATATTCAACAATTTTCCTCCCATGAACATTGAATAGTTCAATACTAACTTATACAGAGAGAATAGGACCCATTGGGCCATTGAGCAGTTGGCAAAGAGCTATTTGATCGGCAAAGAAGCATCCAAAATATATTAAAGTTTTGCAAAGTTGTCAATAAAGCATATTATATGGACAGCCCTACGATCGTATATTTTCAAAATTTTGTCTGAATCAACTACAAAAAATTCACGAATATAGAATATTTTGTACTTTTTAACAAAATCAAAAATCGTGAAAATCAATAAAAAAAATGTTTTAAAACCAAATTGAGAAATTACTATAGAACCATATTCGAACTTTCGTGATAACCATTCAAAATTTCAAACACGACCCTGTGATGCCAGGCAGCCGAGCGAACAGGGATTTGGCTAAAACGCATTTGTCCTTTTTTATAATATTCTCTAATTTTTTATTTATTTATTTATTTATTTATTTTATTTATTGTTTTAACACATTGATGTGTTTATAGGTTGCTAAAAGAGGCATAGCCCCATTCACAATTTAGTGTCTAGCAACCTACTCAATACTTATACTAATACATTGCAATTAAATTAATTAAAAATACATTATACAATAATAGAAAACAATGTGTGTGAAGACTGTTAAAAGTGAGGGTGATGAAATTATGACAAACTGAATGGTATTGTGAATTATAGAATAGAATAATTATCAGGATACACAGAAAAGAAATTTTTAGTGCAGATTTGAAATGGCTCCGAGTGTGTAGTTCACGGATGTCTGTGTTAATATGTTAATTCTAACACTCAAAGTGGGCACAAAGTCCAACTCGATACCTTCCCGTGGTTTGGCTTGTAAGTAGGGGAGTAGTGTATTACCCAAAACTAAGGGCGAGCTCTGGCCGGTTGGGGTGCGTGTTGCAGAGAGAGCTCTCGCGCAACTTTTTATCACACCTTTCTTCATTCACACAGCCTTACTCATATTTATTTTCTTCTTTCACTTTTTTCTTCTCCATACTTGCCGGCCCTCTCTGCAACGAGCACTCCTCCGTTCCCACCTGTTTAACCCATCCAATCCAACATCCTCACTCCTTCCCATTAACCCCCCGCGTCTTCCCTTACGTTCCTCCCTTTGGAGAGAAGAAAACATGGTGGTAATCCACAATTATGGAAAAAGAAAATTTGAAAGATTCCAATACACTTGAAATGGGCACTGATAACTCTACTGTTGAGTGCCCTAAAACAACATTAAATAACTAACTAACTAACTCTAATATAAATATTGATAGTTTTGTTATTAGGTATAAGAATGTTTAAAGTTTAAACCAGCAATGCCTACATCACTCACTCGTGGTGCTTGCTTCGTTATTTGGTCGAAAATAAAATAATATAAAACAGATAATATTAGGACTGTGCGGGTAGATGTGTTGACAGTCGGGTCGGGTTCGGGTACTAAACTGCTTCGGGGGTTCGGTTCGGGTAGGGTAGAGACGGTCGTTATAAGAATGGATTCAAAAATAAATATTTATTTTACTCATTTGAAGTATCACGTTATTATATTCTTCCTCTTCGTTTTCTTCAGCCTGTATTTTTTTTATTGAATAGCATTATTTGTATTAAATGGTAAAAAAAAAAAACTATAAATTAAAAATTGTTTGGACCGGCACCTCCACCATCTCCTCAAAAATATTTTTGTTAACCGAAAATCGGGTACCTTTTTTCGGGTCGCACCACAAATACCTGACCTGACCCGACATACTTTTTTTAGTACACGCACTTCACTGAGTAATACACAACAATTAAGTGCCTATACAGGGTTGGCTTGGTCGGCTAAAAATTTAATGATCCCCACTAAAAATCATTTCAGTGAATAAACTTTAAATACGAATTTATTTTATTTATTATTTATTATGTACGTATGTATTTATTTATTTCTTTCTTTCTTTCTTTCTTTCTTTCTTTCTTTATTTATTTACTTGCTTACTTACTTACATACTTACATACCCATCTACCTACCTACCTACCTACCTACCTACCTACCTACCTACCTACCTACCTATCACCTAGTTATTTATTTATTTATTTATTTATTGACAAAGCTTAGTAAATCGATATGGGTATCGAAAAGTGATGTCTGTGTCTGACACAGCACGTCCCTGCTATTGGCCATCCCTCCCGCCGTCCAGCTGTAGCCTAGTGCCCCCACCCACCACCCACCCACCCACCCAGCGATGCGATACCGCGGGGAACTTTCTTCCTCGCCGGCGTGTTGAGCCCACTCACTATCCGCCACATTTCAGCACGGGTTTTTTCCTGCACCTGGTCCCCGCCGTTGATTATGGGTTTTCCTGTGACGCCGTGCGGGGCCACCCCACCCCACCCCACCCTCCTAAGCAAGACACTAGGGAGACAGCTAGTGCAATATGGCCACCGCGCAACGATTCACATCCAATAGACTTGCCCTCGGTAAAAATACAACAAATCACAAAGATACCTTGCGGAAGTGTCTACCATATAAAGACTTTTGCGTTTAGGTGTCGTGTGCGTGTGCGGGGCGGTCTGTGCACGGGGGCTGTAAAGGTTTTCCGGGCCCGGGTGATATAATCCGCCACCTCGCGATGCAGAAGGATAACTCTGCGACGGTCGGTGAAAACCAGCAATATGTGGGGCCGTTGGGCCCTCGAGAAAACCCTGGAAAAGGACGGGACGGGTAAGTCGAAACACTTTTCTTCAGTCATTGATTCTCTTGAGACGGATAGTTTTCGTGTTCAGGGTAAAACCTAACAAAGATCCTCTTTGGGGTTTTTTAGTTGTGGGGGAATCCATCTTTAAATCGCGAGGGATTCACCGTGAAATGTTAGAACGATCCAAAACGTTTCTTTTTTTAAATTTAAAATTTTGTTTTTTTCCCGATTTAGAACAAAATGATTTGGAAACGATATTTGTTTTGTTTTGAAAGGAGGATTCTGGGGTGAATCTTCCCGGCATGCAACTAATAAAAAGCGGCCCAGTTTCTTCAGGCCTGTTTTTTAAATGGCCGACCATACTGGACAGGTGTAAACATTAGCCTACGTGCAAGCGATGTTTTTCTGTCGATAGGTTTCGTAATTCGCAACCCACAGATCTGACAATGTTCTTTATAAGGCACCTTATTGTGTTTTTTCGCCACATCTTTAAAAAAGCAGTTTTTGGGCTTCAATTAAGTTTATATTCATTTTCAATTCATTACAGACAATATTTTTTTTTTCATTGCACCAGTTTTCAGAAAATAATACGTACAGGTAAAATTTAAAAACGATTTCAAAAGCCGACCAGAAATATGCTGTATTATTGATAAAATGAAATATAAAACCCCACCTAGAATCTAAATTCCCTGTGTAAGAGTAGTCTCACTTAAATGTATGTTTTGTTTCTACAATTTGCAAGATGGCGGCAAGTGATTTGTATTTGTTTTGTTTAAGTCCGCGAAATTAGTTATACAATATGAAACAAACCAAGAATATAATAGACTACTGTTAATTGAGAACTGTACTACTATTGATTTTATCTTAAAATATGTCCTGCAATCTTTCAGTCAACAGATTGACATGAACTTGCACATATGTCTCATGGACTATTGTAGTCTTTTAGACACAAAAAAAAAGTTTAAAAAATAGTCGTAATCATTAAAATTACATTGATTTCTATGATTGTGTATATTTTAAAAGGTACAAAATTGATAATTTTATAATTTTGTAAGGAATAAGTTAATCCACAATAGGCCTACCTTTTGATAATTTACTACCCGTAATATAAGATAATGTAATGTAAGATAATTCAATATCGTTACATGACAACCGTGCAGTACCGAGTCTCGATTCAATGATCAGAATTAGCAACCGACATAAGAAAATATTTTCCAAGAAACGTCAAGAATATATCGTCAACAAGGTGTTTTAAACACTTAAAACCACTTGACATTGAAACACTTTTGGTGAGTTTATTGAATAGCGATAATTTTTATAAAATGTGTTTAGCCGCAACAATTGGATTTTGTTATATCTGTTATTATGACTGTCGTCAAGGTTTCACCACTCTTTCGGTTGGGACGTAAAGCCGTTGGTCCTCTTGGTACTTATCGACAGGAGTAGGCTACGTGCCGGCACCGGGTTTTCCCTCCTCCCTTCTTCATCATCATCATAATAGATCACCGATCACTGGTCACTCTAAAATGGCAGTAAAATGCTGTTTGTGGCCAATTCATAAAATAAATTAATAAAATAAATAAAAAAAATATTGTATATTTTATATAAGTTCTTTGAATCTTGACAGTGTATAATATCCCTATACACAAGGGTCTACTTAAAATAAAATGAACGAATGAAATGCGTGGTACACACACAATTCAAACACATTCAACAACGTTAACATAATAACAAATCTTTGGCTATTTCCTACAGCAGATATCGTAAACAATGTTTTTTAAAATTTTACGATTCTCATCTGCTTAATTAAAATTACAATCGAAACGTAATACTAATTAGCGAGGCCATAACTTTCTACCCAATAGCTTATTTAATTCGGTTCGGAGTGCTATGCATTAGTAGGTACCGAGATTGTCTGTTGGCGTCTTTTCTTTCGCCCACACAACTAGGCCTATAACTGTTTAGTCCACGGTGCTATACGTACGTATTACCTTTGCACATATTTACATAATATTTTAACATCGTAGTTTAACTAACACGCTACGACCGAGACTTCAATTTGTCACATAATTTTTTTCAGATTTCGGACCTGAATTTTTTTGTAAATTAGTTCAAAATGATTTAGGTTGTTTATTTTTTTGTTTGACATCGACAAATGTAAAATTAAACATTTGTAAATTTTGTCTAAAAATATATACAATATAATATATAATAACTAGGAAGCTTCGCAAATGCTTTTTTAATCGCGTTGATGGATAAGCTTTTTTTAAGTTTTTAGTTTGCGTGGGATATCTTTACTTTTGCAAGTGCTTTGTTTTGCTGCCTACGCATTGTAGGTGATTGTTGTCAAGTTTCTATTGTTACTTGTCAATTGTTATTATTTACCGTAAAAAAATTATATTAAAAGCTTTATTTCTATATGGATTCTGGCTAACTTTAACAACTTTTCCTTTCAAAAGGTACTACACCACCATAACCTTAATGTCCATGTATAATATGAACGTTGTAGCCCCACCCGTTTGGTTAGAATTGGCCCAAATGTCACGAAAATATCGCACTAAAAATCGAAAAAAATCGTAAAAGTACGATATTCATGAGAAATATTTTTTCGATTGTACCCAAAAACAATACACCTCTAATTTCAGAGATTTCGAAGGTCCCCTCCAATTTTTATCAAGATCGGATATGCCGTTTGCCTGATAAAGAGTTAACAAAAAGACAGAAAAAAAAACAAAAAAAACACCCGAGCTAAATTTTTTGGGGGTCAGTGAAATTGAAGTCTTCGCTTCGCTAATCCAATAATATATATAAAATAATAATAATAATAATAATAATAATAATAATAATAATAATAATAATAATAATAATAATAAGTTTAAAAAAATGAATGAATGAATGAATGAATGAATGAATGAAATAAATAAATTAATTGGATGAGCGTAGCGAGCGAAGCGAATGAAGCGAAGACTTCAATTTCATTGACCCCCAAAAAATTAAGATTTTTTTTTTGTGTGTTTTTGTCTGTTACCATTTGGGCCAATTTTGACCAAACGGGTGGGGCTACAACGTTCATATTATACATGGACATTAAGGTTATGGTGATGTAGTACATTTTGAAAGAAAAAGTTGAAAAAGTTAGCCAGAATCTATAGAAATAAATCTTTTTATCTAAGTTTTTGGATTTTTTGTGCGATATTTTCGTGCCATTTGGGCCAATTCTAACCAAACGGGTGGGGCTACAACGTTTATATTATACATGGACATTAAGGTTATGGTGATGTAGTACCTTTTAAAAGAAAAAGTTGAAAAAGTTGCCAGAATCCATAGAAATAAAGCTTTTAATATTAGTTTTTTACAGTAAATAATACCAATTGACAAGAAACAATAGAAACTTGACAACAATCACCTACAATGCGTAGGCAACAAAACAAAGCACTTGCAAAAGTAAAGATATCCCACGCAAACTAAAAACTTTAAAAAGCTCATCCATCAACGCGGCGGGACTTTAGCGTTTTCCTAGTAAATAGATAAATAATTTCGTATTTAGAGTCTACCCATTTAGTCATATAACTGATTTTCCGTGGGGGTCAGTAAACTAAAACGATCAAGCCAACCCTGTAGGCCCCGACGCAATCGACGAGTAACCAACCAAAGATTGATATTTTTTAATGGAGAGTATGGACAGTGCGAACACTCGCAGATCAACGACAGATTCAACACGGCCGAATCAGAACAACTTAAAATTTATTATTTGCCTCGTTGCTAAGACAAGAACTGATGGACTTAAGTCCAAAACAAAAGTAACAAAACTTCTACCTTAAGAAGACCAACGAGCCTCACCGATTTAAGCTATCACTGGGAAGCTTCGCAAACGCTTTTTTTAGTCGCGTTGATGGATGAGCTTTTTTAAGTTTTTTTTTGCATGAGATATCTTTACTTCTGCAAGTGCTTTGTTTTGCTGCTTACGCATTGTAGGTGATTGTTGTCAAGTTTCTATTGTTTCTTGTTGTTATTATTTACCGTAAAAAACTTATATTAAAAGATTTATTTCTATAGATTCTGGCTAACTTTTTCAAGTTTTTCTTTCAAAATGTACTACATCACCATAACCTTAATGTTCATGTAAATTATGAACGTTGTAGCCCGCCCCGTTTGGTCAGAATTGACCCAAATCGCACGAAAATATCGCCAAAAAATTAAAAAAACTTATTTTAAAAAGCTTTATTTTAGGATTCTGGCTAAACTGTTTCAACTTTTTCTTTCAAAGGTACTACATCACCATAACCTTAATGTCCATGTATAATATGAACGTTGTAGCCTCACCCTTTTTGGTCAAAATTTTCCCAAATGGCACGAAAAATCGCACAAAAAATAAAAAAACTTATTTTTAAAAAGCTTTATTTCTATGGATTCTAGCTAATTTTTTAAACTTTTTCTTCAAAGGTACTACACCAAATGACATGTATAATATGAACGTTGTAGCACCACTCGTTTGGTCAGAATCGGCCCAAATGTCACGAAAATATCGCACAAAAATCGAAAAAAATCGTAAAAGTACGATATTCATGAGAAATATTTCTTCGATTGTAACCAAAAACAATTCACCTCTAAGTTTAGAGATTTCGAAGGTCCCCTCCAATTTTCATCAAGATGGAATATGCCGTTTGCCTGGTAGAGAGTTAACAAACAGACAGAAAAACAAACAAAAAACAAAAAAAAACACCCGAGCTAAATTTTTTGGGGGGCCAGTGAAATTGAAGTCTTCGCTTCGCTCATCCAATCACAACTAATTGAGCGAGCGAAGCGAGCGTCTCCACTTGACTCTTATGGCTCGAATGTCTGTTTTTTGTTTTTTTTACTGCTTCGATACAGGTAGCACCGTTTCTCTGATCGACCAGAAATTTTGCAACCATGTACATACCAACTAGGCGGGTTGCGGTATAGTTTTGAGGCAAAATCGTTCAAAAGTTAAAAAATTACATTAGAGTTAATCGAAAGTTTTTTTTTGAAACTAAACGGCGACAAAATCTGAGGTGGCCAAATCATTAAGAATGTCCGTCCGATCACGAATATGTTATTTTTATTTTGATCCGATAATTTGTGTGTCCCGGGAAAATTTCATTAACAATGTCCCGTTACCATGGAACGGAAAGTCCCCTCAGCTTTTTTGGCTCATGATAGCGGTCGAACGGAGGCTCGGATCGAGTTGAAATTTTGACCATCCGCAAGTTTCGTTCCCGATTGAATGCATTAGTTTTGTGGCAAAAAACGTTCAAAAAGTTATAAAGTTACATTTAAGTTAAACTAAAGTTTTTTTTAAACTAAAGGGCGACAAAATCTGAGGTAGCCAATCATTTAAATGTCCGTCCGGTCACGACCCATGTTAATTTTATTTTGATCCGATAAATAGTGTAGATAGAAATTACATTTAACAAAAATAAAGTTACCATGCCAACGAAAAGTGCCAAAATTTGGTCACATGTACTGCCCCAAAGTAAAAAAAGAGTTTTAAAAAATTTTTCCCCAAAAAAATGATTCAAGGCCTCTAATGGGGGTAGATTTTTCCCTTCTCTCCTATTTTAAAAAAATTTTCAGTAATCGGGCAAGACCTTAAAGACTTTTTGGGATGTAACATTAGGAATGTGTACTCGGGTCGTGTTTCCGTACCGGGACTCGCTCAACAACGCGTCCAAATTAACGTTTTTTAGCGAGCGAAGCGAGCGTCTCCACTTGACTTTTTTATGGCTCGAATGTCGTTTTTTTTTTTTTTTTTTTTTTTCGTTACTGCTTCGATACAGGTCGCCCGTTTCTATGATCGACCTGAAATTTTGCACACATGTACATACCAAACCCAGGCGGGTTGCTGTATAGTTTTTGAACAAATCCCATCGTTGGTTATAAAAAATAAAAATAAAAATAATAAAAAAAAAAAAAATAAAAATGTTCCGATCGTTTTGAAATTTTGCAAAGGGGCAATAAGTACAACATTCTCTCCTATTTTCCAAATTTTCAGCTAAATCGGTCAAGAACTTAAAACTTATTGGTAATCATAATTCGAAAATGATGTTTTAAAAAAAGAAGGAGGCAGTGAAGATACAAAATACACTTTAGAAGGCATGACGTGAATGAGTACAATGCAAAGATGTTGGAATAGTATACAGTGTACAATGTCAATATCCAGTTAGGCCTACACTGTGTGGTGGGACTTATGGGGAAAGTCGTACTCGGTCATGTTGCACGTACCGGTGCTCGCTCAACAACGCGTCCCAAATGAGCGTTTTCCTAGTCCTAGTATAATTGAGTGAGCGAAGCGAGCGTCTCCACTTGACTCTTATGGCTCGAATGTCTGGGTTTTTTTTCTGTTACTGCTTCGATACAGGTCGCACCGTTTCTCTGATCGACCGAAATTTTTCACACATGTACATACCAAATAGGCGGGTTGCTGTATAGTTTTGAGCAAAATCGTTTAAAAAGTTAAAAAAATTTCATTAAAATTAATCGAAAGTTTTTTTCAAAAATAAACGGCGACAAAATCTGAGGTGGCCCAAAACATTAAGAATGTCCGTCCGATCACGAATATGTTATTTTTTTTTTGATCCGATAAGTAGTGTAGTCGGAAATTACATTTAACAATGTCCCCTTACCATGGGAACGGAAAGTCGCTTGCTTTTTTGGCTCCCTGATAGCGGTCGAACGGAGGCTCGGATCGAGTTGAAATTTTGACCATCCGCAAGTTTCGTTCCCGATTGAATGCCATTAGTTTTGTGGCAAAATCGTTCAAAAAAATTATAAAGTACATTAAAGTTAATCTAAAGTTTTTTTTTTTAAAATAAACAGCGACAAAATCTGAGGTAGCCAAATCATTTAGAATGTCCGTCCGGTCACGACTATGTTAATTTTATTTTTATCCGATAAGTAGTGTAGATAGAAATTACATTTTAACAAAAGTAAAGTTACCATGCCAACGAAAAGTCGCACAAGAATTCTGGTCACTATGTACTGCCACCTAGAAGTAATCAAGAGTTAAAATTGTTTTTCCCAAAGAAATGATGTCAAGGTCCCCTAGATGGCGGTAGATTTTATCCATTCTCTCCTATTTTACAAATTTTCAGGGAAATCGGTCAAGACCTTAAAGACTTATTGGTATGTAACATTATGGGAATGTCGTACTCGGGTCGTGTTGCAAAGTACCGGTGCTCGCCTCAACAACGCGTCCAACTGAGCGTTTTCCCAGTATAATTGAGTGAGCGAAGCGAGCGTCTCCACTTGACTCTTATGGCTCGAATGTCTGTTTTTTTTTTTTTTTTCTGTTACTTTCTTCGATACAGGTCGCACCGTTTCTCTGATCGACCTGAAATTTTGCACACATGTACATACCAAGTAGGCGGGTTGCTGTATAGTTTTGAGGCAAAATCGTTTAAAAAGTTAAAAAGTTACATTAAAGTAACGAAAGTTTTTTTTCAAACTAAACGGCGACAAAATCTGAGGTGGCCAAATCATTAAGAATGTCCGTCCGATCACGAATATGTTATTTTTTTTTTGATCCCATAAGTAGTGTAGTCGGAAATTACATTATACAATGTCCCGTACCATGGCAACGGAAAGTCGCTCAGCTTTTTGGCTCATGATAGCGGTCGAACGGAGGCTCGGATCGAGTTGAAATTTTGACCATCAGCAAGTTTCGTTCCCGATTGAATGCCATTGTTTTGTGGCAAAATCGTTCAAAAAGTTATAAAGTTACATTAAAGTTAATCTAAAGTTTTTTTTAAAACTAAACGGCGACAAAATCTGAGGTAGCCAAATCATTTAGAATGTCCGTCCGTCACGACTATGTTAATTTTATTTTGATCCGATAAGTAGTGTAGATAGAAATTACATTTTAACAAAAGTAAGTTACCATGCAACGAAAAGTCGCACAAGAATTCTGGTCTCTATGTACTGCCACCTAGAAGTAATCAAGAGTTAAATAGTTTTCCCAAAGAAATGATGTCAAGGTCCTCTAGATGGCGGTAGATTTTATCCATTCTCTCCTATTTTTACAAATTCAGGTAAATCGGTCAAGACCTTAAAGACTTATTGGTATGTAACATTATGGGAATGTCGTACTCGGGTCGTGTTGCACGTACCGGTGCTCGCTCAACAACGCGGCCAACTGAGCGTTTTCCTAGTATAATTGAGCGAGCGAAGCGAGCGTCTCCACTTGACTCTTATGGCTCGAATGTCTGTTTTTTTTCCTGTTACTGCTTCGATACAGGTCGCACCGTTTCTCTGATCGACCTGAAATTTTGCACACATGTACATACCAACTATGCGGGTGGCTGTACAGTTTTTGTAGCAAAATCGTTCAAAAAGTTAAAATGTTACATTAAAGTAGTTAATCGAAAGTTTTTTTTTTCAAACTAAACGGGGACAAAATCTGAGGTGGCCAAATCATTTAGAATGTCAGTCCGGTCACGAATATGTTAATTTTATTTTGATCCGATAAGTAGTGTAGATGGAAATTACATTATAACAAAGTACCGTTACCATGGCAACGGAAAGTCGCGCAGCTTTTTTGGCTCATGATAGCGGTCGAACGGAAGCTCGGATCGAGTTGAAATTTTGACCATCCGCAAGCTTCGTTCCAGATTGAATGCCATTAGTTTTGTGGCAAAATCGTTCAAAAAGTTATAAAGTTAGCCTACATTAAAGTTAATCGAAAGTTTTTTTAAAAAACTAAACGGTGACAAAATCTGAGGTAGCCAAATCATTTAGAATGTCCCGTCCGTCCACGAATATGTTAATTTTATTTTGATCCGATAAGTAGTGTAGATAAAAACTATAACGTGGTAC
>JAMZAV010008442.1:0-28056 GCA_024449915.1 Sweltsa coloradensis
TGCTGCCCTCGTAAAATTGTCAATTCCTGCAATTTAAATCGCGCTTCCGCTTCTCAAGTACGCCACCAATCGAACTATATACAAAACCTGCTGGATCACATTCCGAGCCCCTACCTACTATTTCACTGCCCCCCGCATGCCCACTTCGCCACCCGTGAAGCACCCAAATACAAATAAAAGACGTCGAGACTTCTCTTTATCTCCAAAGAAGAGATGGGTCCAGAGGGGAAACAACTCGTCTCATAATTAGGGACCATTGTGTAAATGCTTCTCGCAGTGCTCCGAACCCATCCCTTGGCTTTCAATTTCAATCATCATAAAAAGTAATTTTTGTGTCTTTCCACCCCTAGCTAGTAAATACTTCCGGCGACAAAGACCAGCTCCCGAACTAAATCCCTATCTTATCATATCAACCAGCCTATAACTAGGCAATACGAGTGTTCCCCAAAATGTGTGCCTTCAAAAGTCACCCGTTATGAGCTTACGCTCAGTATTGGGTATAACCTCGCATGGGAAATGTTACCCAATGCGATGAAGACTACTACTACTTCTGTTACAAACCAAGATAAATATGTATTCACAATACAAATATTTATTTTTAATTGCTAAGAAAATACCGGAATTATATTTTTTACACGTTTATTGGATGAGCGTAGCGAGCGAAGCGAAGATTCCATTTCACTACACTCGAGAAAAAAATCTGGAATGTTTTTTTCTTTCTTTTTTTTGAATTTTTGTCTGTTTGTTTACACGATTCCGGCTAAACCGATACTCCGATTGCAATAAAATTTTATGGAGGTATTCGAAATCTCTAAACTTAAAACTGCCACGTTTTTGAGCACAATCGAAAAAATATTTCTCATGAAAATCACAATTTTACGATTTTTTTCGATTTTTTTTTAATTTCTTCGACTTACAACACCTACATGCTTTGTCCGATTGTAATGATTTTTTCACAGAACCTAAATTTCATAAATTTATATATTCGTGTGAAATTTGAGCGCAATCAAAAAATTATTTCTCATGAAAGTCTCTATTTCACGCTTTTTTTGTTTTAGTTATTAAAATTATATTTAGTTGAGTTAATTAATTTGCAAGGAAAATATTAAGTACATTGATAATAGGTTCAAAATACACAATTTAAATTATACATATTGAAATGCACACAAATTTCAAGCTTTAAAATCAAGGAAAAGAAACGACATGTCTGTTAGAAAATATAATACAATCACACAGAGAAATACACAAAATAAAAATATATTATATACGATACTTGTAGCATTGTTGTATAAAAGTGTTAAAATCTGTTGTTAAAAGTTGAATATTTAATATTATATTAATTTTTTTGCCGGTAAGCTCTCAAAAACAAATAGTTTTCAAAGTGTTAGTGCCCATTGGTTTTGTTCATTTAAGCGATAACGTAAGGATTTTCGTGGTAATACACATGCGTAGTTAGACGTCTGGCGTAATAATCAGAGGTTACATTACCATCAGTTGCTTATATTTGATTGTACAATATTTACGTAGAATGGTGTTTAAATAAATAAATTTGTAATAAAGTCTACCCACTCAGTCATATAACTGATTTTCAGTGAGTGACATTATTGTAGGGGAAGTACTATCAAAAGGCTGTTTGTTAGGAGGCTGGTTTAAAGTAGGCCTATAGTTCTCAGCTCCTATTCCTCGCTCGTTCCTACGTTTTTGAGAAGTTTCTTTCAGCAAGCAGAGTTGGGGTGATTTCGAGGTGTTACCCAGCCGTTAGAAACGTGATGTGAATTTGAAAACTATCAAAATTAGGGGGATTTAGGTACCTGACAACACACACCAAATTTGGTTGGGGTACAAGCATTCGTTCTGGATGAAAAAGTTTGTTGAAACACAATCAAAATCTCTTCAAGGGTGTTATTTATTATATTATACTAACTACTTCTGTGTCATTCGTCAGTTTCAATTGGCCAGCGAATCTGACCAAACGGGTGGCGCTACATGGATCATATTTTACATGGACATTAAGGTAACCATTTAAAAGAAAAAATTGGATAAGTTTCCTGGAAGCCATCGAAATAAAGGTTTAACATGCATGCAATAAACAAGTAACTATATAAACTTAATAATACAATCACCTTATGCGTACAAAAAGCAAATCTATGGGCCACGACATAATATTAACATCCTATTGTTAATTGGTATTACCATATAGAAATAAACATTACTTGATAAAAATTGTTCTATTTTAACAAATAAATTGAAATAGAACTCGGAAAGTATTGAGATCCTACGCATACAAAACACTTAAAAAAATACAGTCAAACCTTACACTCAAATGTAATGAGATCTAAAAGAAGGGCCAGGCTCATGTACCCTTCTACATTTGCGCATTCTAAATTCATAAACGTACACTGCCTTGTAGCTACATCCTGAAAAGCTTGGAAAAACAGAATTTGCATAAACTATTAGGCCCTACGTTTAAATGTTTGCCAAGATAGAATTAGTATGAACTCTTTTATGCTAAAATTAATATTTACGGGACAGTTAACGTTTATGAATTAATAATGCGCAAATGTAGAAGGGTACATGAATCTGGCGATTGTTAGATGTCATTACTTCTGAGTGTGTTTGGTTTTTCTGTATTTTAACAAGATGTTTGTATGCAAGGTTATACTATACTTCTATATTTTCGGTTAATCATGAACAAGGAAAACGCCAGTCGTTCTTTGACAAGAGTGTGAGCCATGTGTTGAGTTCCCGATAACATTCCCTTTCTTTCCCCTACCTGAGACCTCCCTATAGCCTATCTTAGGCTAGAGTGGCGCATTATGGCCTTACAGTTGACGCGCCCTTATACCAACTAAACTTAAAAACCCTAATTTTATTTATACCAATATAATTATCAAAAACTTAAATGCAAATGTTCCCGGGTACTCAACACATGACTCGCTCACTCGTCTTACATCGACTGAGTGGGTAGACTCTAAATACGAATTTATTTAGTTATTTTTATTTATTATTAATATTACATCTATATTAGCAACAGGATCAAGATCCCACAATGTGCAATACAATAATTGTACCATATATAATTTATAACACATATCTGTGAGCCTCGCGGCTCATGTTCGTCCAAGCTTTCTGGCTGAGGGTCTACGAATCTTCCCATGAAGATGATAGCGCCAGATATTTTACAACGCAGAACAAACACGAATGGATGATCCACATAGAAATTAGTATAATTCCATCCACTCATTACGAACTTCCAATTATCTTCCACAGCAGCACCTTGTATATTCTCTTCATTGACATCTATAAACGCCTTGTGCAATACTTCACTGACGTAAGGACCAGAGTCGGACATGGCGGAGAAATCTGCGCTGTTTTCAAACATATTGGTCATTCCCAGGGTCTTCAGATACTTGTTGAGTCGTAAAGTTTGTTCTATCTTAAACTTTGGAAGGTTAATTTGTATTTTTCGATAGACTTTTAAAGAATCGAAGATTGTTGTGAGGTTGGTAGCGCTGAGCCTGTTTTCCAATTCTGACAATCCATCGACATCAAACGGTAGAATGATAACAAGACTCATGGTGTCACCTGTTGGGAAAATTTTTAATCAGGAATACTAAAATAATACATTGCCTTCGACTGATAGAAAAAAAATTATACTGTGAACTAAGTTTATTTTGTATTATTATGTTTTAAAGAGTGTAAATGAAGCACACGTCAATGTCGAAAAGCAAAATAGAATTAGATAATTTTTTTATTGGTCGGGTTGTTTTGTAGCGGTGATATTCAACGATTGATGACATATTTCTGTGGGCGTTTCAAAGACCATGTTGTCTTCTTCTTTAGGAATTAAATATGATGTGAAGATTATGAATTTACGCTTGCTTCTTGTTCTTTTTTTTCATAGGGGAAGAAAAAAAACAACATGTTTCTTTGAAACGTCGACAAAAATATCATCAATCGTTGTAACCCATGCACCGATACAAAACGACAATATTAATCATCATCAATAAAAATGTCATCAACAAGTAAAGAGACATTTTTAAGTTTTAGAATTAGATAACGTTTTAAAACGTGTATAAATTATTTGGTGTTAAAATTTGAAGTTGCATCGGATGGTAAATCTGTGTTAAAGGTTGAAAGTTATGATATTAAATGTTTACAGTCCTCGATGGACACAATATTTTAATGAATTTTTAATATGTTATGAACAATTATTTATTTTTGTGTACCAAAAGTCAAATGGAAATAATAATTAATAAATGCATTGTTATTGATAATTAATAGTAGATAATCAATAATATCTTTTATTGTTACCTCCGAAATCCAATTCCACGATGTCTGCACCGTATCGAAGTTTTTCACAACGGCGAACTCATCTAATGTATACATCATCTTAACGCTCTTCGTCTTGTTGCAGGTGACTCGAAACTGCAAAGTTCGGGTATTATATTTACCAAAAGAATGTTTCCATATTCCTTTATGGTTTACTGCATTGACGAGTACTACCGTGGTTAGATAATCTAAACTGTCTGCACTTATGATGTCCTTTATCTTGTCATGGGTCTTGCTCTCCACTCACGCGTTTATAATCTTCGCAGTTTCTGCTCCCAAAATAAAGTCGACTTTTTGAACTTCAGAAAAGAAATTCTCTGTTGCTGTTTTGTTGAAGTCATCCTTGACACATGAATGTTTCGTCACGTAGATCTTGTTTGCTATTTCTAATGCCTCACTGTTCGTATTGTTCATACCTTGTAGTAGTTGTTGAAAGCCTGTCTTGACCACATCAACGTTGTCCGGAAGTCGCAGCCCGGCCGCCATCTCTTGAGCAGTTTGCCCCCCAGATCCGACATAAGCCAGAGTGGATGCTCAGAGGCGAGAAGAAGATGTTACTAGAGTTGTCTTCTTTAGCCAGTTCAGAGTATAAAGCGGTGGCGAAGTCTTGGTTGCTTCTACTGACTGAATACACTGAACTGTCACTGTCAGTGGCTTCCACTAGACCAGCAGTGAGATGTACCAACACTGCACACGCAATACACTGGGCAGCGAGCGACATCTTTAATCGTTAAATTCTTACCACTGACTAAAGACTGTCTTCTTAGAGAGGCTATATATACAGTGCCTGCAACTACATCCAATTATACAGTAATGGCATGTTATCTGTGGTAATGGTGTTTCAATTGGCATAAACTAGGTAAGTGCAGGGGTGTTATTTTGCTTGTCCTTCAAATCAAAATCATTAGAAAATTTAACGAATTAAAATACAAGTGGTGAACTAATTCGTAATAGGTCCTGATTACGCCAACAGAGAAGTATAATAATACAATAATTCTATCACAGTATGTTGAATGAAGATGGCACTTGCAGCTGGTGTTTGCATAACAACCAACACAAAAGAAACAGAAAAGATACCATAAAGTGTAACAAGCTGTAGTTATTAACTTACTACAGAGTGTTTGGGTGATTCGCGAGTACCATAATGCTAATAGATGTGTGGGTTAATATCTTTTGGTTATTTTCATTAAATAAAATCCAGAATGATTATTTTCTGTAAGTAAGAATGTTAGTTAATCATTCTGAGTTTAGGGCACAAATAATTCAGGTTACTTTTGTGCGATTTTTCTTTAAAAGTTAATTTATTTTTGTAAAAAGGTTTAAAATAAATAATCAATAATTTATTGAAATTTGTTGATTTGAAATAGCTTAAAACGTTATCGATCGAACATTTTTTATTAAAATTTTTCTGTATTGTGTGCATTCTACTAAAATAGGTATCAGAGTTAATGATCATAATTTTTTTTGAGTCGATGCGGTGAGCACCCAACAAAAAATAAAAATAATCATCCGCGGTTTTATTCTGTGTTGCTTTGAACGATACTGACATTTTACATGAAAACATATACTTATGGGAAAGGGAGATTTTTATTTTTACAATGGCAAAACAACTGACAGTTTTATTTATATAACTGACTTGAAAAAATGAGATGTTAGTTAAATGCCAAATTGAGGCTCAAAAAGGATCAGTTTCAAGGTTTCTTATGCAAAGTTTATGAATTTGCACACGTTCCAAATAAGAATATACTATCTTGTTCATGAAATAATTCTGACCATGCAGAGAATATATTTTATTCATTATTTATTGCAAAATACATCTAGCATGTATACAGCAATTTGTATTGTGGTAAAGTATTTATATAATATAACTGATTGTACAATTTTCATAAAATATATTAAATAGGTTTGATAAACATACCCTCAAAATTATAATTTTCCAGGAGTTATAAAAACAGATTCATTGTTCATTCCTCACTTTCCTCTTCATAAGTTTATTTATTCACTTTAAAATTACCATCAGTGATTCGAAGGGCATTAATAATTAACTTTATTATTACTATCATCTGTGATTCGAGAGTTACCCTTAAAAAATTTTTCAAATTATAGTTGACATTTCGAAATTAACCAGTTAGACGATGAAGCGTAATTGACCATTGTGTTCTAAATGATAGAAACATTATGTATTTTGAAACTTTGTGACTTAACTCACACTATATTCAAGCCAACAATAACGCATCTTATTCATTTGACCGCAAAGTACAACATACGTCGATTAGTATTGACGCTATATCGCGTACGCTTATCAATTTATAGATTAATTTGATGTTTTCCATTTAAAATTAAGTCGATTACCTTACAATACAGTGATAGCCATCTATTGATGACATGTTATCAGAATAGGTGTTAAAAAAGAAAAACCTCATACATTTAGTGGCAAACAAAAATTTAATGTAAACTAGGAAAACGCTTAAGTCCCGCCGCGTTGTTGGATGAGCGTAATTGGTGCATTGAGCTGCCATGTGTTACGCGGATTTTCTGTTGTTCTGTGAAAAAATCATTACTTAGTCGAAGATTTTTTTAAAATTAAATTAAATAAAATAAAAAATGAAATTATTTTTTTTAATTAATCGTAATTTTTCAAAAAGAAAAAAAACGTAAAATTGCAATTTTCATAAGAAATAATTATTCGATTGCGTTCAAATTTAAACACGAATATATTAATTCATGAAATGAAGGTTCTGTGAAAAAATTATTACAATAGGATAAAGCATGTAGGTGTTATAAGTTAAAGAATTGTTTTAAAAAAGAAAAAACCCGTAAAATTTCGATTGTCATGAGAAATAATTTCTCGATTACGCTCAAATTTCACACAAATATTTTTATTCATAAAATTAAGCTTCTGTGAAAAAATCATTACAATCGAATAAAGCATGTAGGTGTTATAAGTCGAAGACATTTTTTAAAAATCGAAAAAATCGTAAAATTGCGTTTATGAGAAAAAATTTCCCGATTGCGCTCAAAAACGTGGCAGTTCTAAGTTCAGATATTTCAAAGGCCTCCATAAAATTTCATCGCAATCGGAGTATCGGTTTAGCCGGAATCGTGTTAACAGACACACAAAAATACTATTGGAATTCTTGTTTTAATAATTTTAACTCTCAGTAACAAGCATTATACTAGGTAATGTTTTGCGATCTGAATAACTAAGTTATCAGCATTTCGCTAATGCTAATGGAACTGAATCATCACAATAATTGTTTTTTATTTACACCCTGGCTATTGCCCGAGCTTCTTATTCTGGATCAGCGAATCTCCCCATGAAAATAACAGCACCAGTTAGTTTACATCGTAGAATAAACACAAATGGATGATCCGCCATGAAATTAATAATTCTACTACCACTAAGTAGTATAACTCGCGCGACTGACGCAGCAGCTGCTTGGGTGTCGTACTCATTGACATCTATGACAGACTTGTGCAATACTTCGCTGACATAAGAACCAGAATGGGACATGGGAGAGAAATCTGCGCCGTTTTCAAACATATTGGTCATTCCGAGGGCCTTTAGATACTTGTTGAGTCGTAAAGTTTGTTCTATCTTAAACTTTGGAAGGTAAACTCCGACCTTTCGATACGGGAACTCTCTTCCTAAAGAATCGAAGATTGTTGTAAGGTTGGTAGCGCTGAGCCTGTTTTCCACATCCGACAATCCATCGACATCAAACGGAAGAATGATAACAAGACTCATGGTGTTACCTGTTGGTTAATATTTTAATTATTTAAAAAACTAATACATTTTCTACAATTAAAAGCGTAAATAAAATCACAATTGAGATAGAATGTAAATGATGCATGCATTAACAATTTTTTTGAAATGTGAACAAACTTATGGATGTTAATATTTTAAATTGAACGGGGTCGTAAATAAGTACGTTTAGTAAGTAAGTAGTTGTCAGCCATAAAATTGTATGTATTAACAATCTTAAATTGGATATATTCTAATTTATTGAAAAACGTTAGCCTACCTTTTGAAATTAAATGTTATAAGATTGTGATTTAAAAAAAGAATTATGCTTTGTTATTGAAAGGTTATTGAAGTTACTAAATGTTGTTACCAGTGTAATCCAATTCCAAGATGTCTGCTCCAATGTCGTTGTTTTTCAAAAAGGCGAAATATGATGTTTGATACATCATTTCAACATCCTTCGTCCTGTTGGAGGTGACTCGAAACTGAAAAGTTTTAGTATCCAATTTACTAAAAACTTTGTCCCATTTTCCCTTAAAGTACACTGCATTAGCGAGTACCAACGTGGTGAGATAATCTAAACTGTCTGCACTTATGATGTCCTTTATCTTGTCATGGGTCTTTCTCTCCACCCACTTGTTTATAATCTTCGCAGTTTCTTCTCCCAAACTAAAGTCGACATTTTCAACTTCAGAAAAGAAATTCTGTGTTGCTGCTTTCTTGAACTCATCTTTGACACTAGAATCCTTCTCCAAGTAAATCTTGTTTGCTATTTCTAATGCCTCACTGTTCGTATCATTGTCCATACCTTCCAAGTAGTTGTTGAAAGCCTGTCTTGACCACATCAACGTTGTCCGGAAGTCGCAGCCCGGCCGCCATCTCTTGAGCAGTTTGCCCCCCAGCTCCGACATAAGCCAGAGCTAAGATGGCGTGGATGCTCAGAGGCGAGAAGAAGATGTTACTAGAGTTGTCTTCTTTAGCCAATTCAGAGTATAAAGCGGTGGCAAAGTCTTGGTTGCCTCTACTGACTGAATACACTGAACTGTCACTGTCAGTGGCTTCCACTAGACCAGCAGTGAGATATACCAACACTGCACATGCTATACACTGGGTGGCGAGCGGCATCTTTACTCGGCAGAATCTTAACATTCACTGAAGTTTGTCTTATTAGAGAAGCTACATTTATACAGTGCCTACTAACTACATCCAATCAAACAGAAATTGCGTTTTCCATTGGTATTAAGTATTTAAGTGCAGGCGTGTCATTTTCTTTGCCCTTCACTTGAAATCATTAGAAAATTGAAGGATTTAGAATACAAGCAAAGATCCGATGCACAATGGATAAAACGTCTTCCCAAATTACGGGGACATAATGCTAAAAATGCTTTACATACATCTAAACGAAGACATTTATAGCGGAGGCTTTGCGTTAAACAGTAAAAAAACTGCAAAAAGTGGTACACTGGTAAATTTATTTGATACTTTACATAAATAACAAACTAGGAAGTTATTCGTATTGAAAAAAGGGGGAATGGCTGTTGTTTTTTTTATTGCGCAAAAAAAAACGGTTATATTTTCATTTTGCTACAACTTTTTAAACATCATTTTAAAGTTGTGATTTATTTCTTACTTTTGGTGGAAATGCAGGGTTTTAACACCATTTAATAAGATCAGTTTTACTCACAGTGTTGATAGAGGTGCCTGGTCAACCTCGATCACTTATTATTTAGAACCATGATAAAAATTTGCATAATAAATAAGTAATGTATTTTTATATTACATAATAAGTATTATTTAGATATAAATATGTTTTAAGTGTAAATATGCCCCACATTGATTGGAAGGGTCGCAGAAGCTATGCAACAATGTGATTGGATGATTTTGATATTGCTTAGTTATAAATGAATTGTTAAAATTATGTTCATTTATTATTTTTATGTCTTCTAACAGTTAGTTTATCCATATAGTAAACCTGATGCCCCATATCCTAAACGGGATATCGAAAGACTTTTTTTTCACGTCCTTGGAAGATAGAATGATGAAACAGGTGGGTTTTTTTAACCCCTTCATTTTTCACCCAATGTTGTCCGAATTAATTAATAAAAACATACTCTTATTGTGAATAAAATGAGTGACTTTTAAAATGTTATGCGTAAAAATTTTGGGGTCAAGAAATGATAATTATCGTTCCCAAATTTTGTCTTTTTTAAAAATAATTTCCTTAAGGTATTAATAAAAAAATTTTTTCGAAATTTTTTAAAATGGGCCCAAAACAAAATGTTAAAACGTTTTTTTTTTTTTAAATTCAAAAGCTGGGGGGTTGAAAATAGCATAAGGACCCGATCTACCCTTATACAATTACAGTTACTAAGCCAGTTCGTACGACAGTTTTTTTAATCAGATTTTGTGTCGGACGCACTGTTTTGTTGATGTGTCGTTTTTTAAATTGTCGTTAATCTTTTAGGGAAAGTTTTTAAATGAGCGGCTATAAAGCAAAAAAGCCAGGGGATAGATCCATAGAAACAGGACACGCACTTTGTTTGAACCCTATTTTCCCGTCGATTGGAAACTCACTAACGAAACCGAAGTTGTAACGTGATTGATTGATTGATTGATTGTTAATGTTATGGAACATAGATCAAAAGATACATTGGCTAAACAGCCATATCAGGATATTGACATAGTCCAGAAATATAAAATCATTTGGTTTTTTTTTTTAATTCGTCAATTTCATTACAATTGAATTATATGATACACTCAAAATTATAAGTGTGCAAAAGGCAATAAATTTAAGTTAAAAACACAGAAATCGTCGATGGAATAAAGACCTTATTCAAGCAGAAAGGTTTTCAGTTCCCTCTGAAAGCGGTCACTGTACTAATAGAATCTCGTTCTTGGGCCATCTTGTGTAAATCCGGCTTGCACAGTTCTGGGGTCCTCAGTCCAGATGTAGTAGTCCGGGTTGCGGTCAAGTGCCAGATCGTTCTTATTGTGTGTGCGATTCTATGGAAGTAAGAGTTTTTTAGGAATTTACAAGTGTTTGTAACCCACGTAGACGGTGGGTAACCCCTGTCCAAACATTGACACGCCCACTAGCGCGACAATCTGCGAAGTATAGCACTAAAACCAAGAGATTTCTTGAGTAGGACACGAATAAAAATTTAGGTTGATAATCGAGGTTTTCAGGATTTTTTTTTCGAATGGACATCGTTTATAAGGTTTAGTGCTGGTCCGTGTCGAAAAGTGGAGTGAAGTTTATTGCTCCTGAACTGAGGGACGCAGAATTCAGTTTGTACAGTTAGCGAAATACGAGTCCTAATACGCCTTTATGAAAACGTTTCGCTGTGCGCGAATAATGTGACGTAAAGTCAAAGTCATTTTTATCTAGAAATTGCGAACGTGAAAAAAATGTTCCGATATATGCTTGCTTCGGTTCACTTGAAAGGAGGAATAATGGAATCGGAAAATAAATTTGAATGTTTTTTCAATATATTATTTAGTTTAGATGGACGTTGTACGCATTATTTTAGTAAAAATTTTGATAATTTAGTTTTAAATATGAAAATTAATAAAAATTACAGAGACGATGTTTTGATTGGTTTTATTGTAATTAACTTTTTTTGTTTTATTAAGTAGTGGTACACTATTATTAGAATTGAAAAAAAATCATAAAAAAAGCTTCACTGTATTGTATTTATCAAACTATTCATGAATGAATATTTGTGAATGTCAAATGATCATGTAGGTCTACAAAAATGAAATAGCGCAAATGTAAATTACAGTTTTCATCCTTTTGGTGCGTATGTATTAAGTCAAAATCTGGTAATTGAAAGTTATGGGTGGACAATTTTGTATATAAAGTTATTCATTGAAATTTGTATTCATTTTATGCCACAAAATAATGTTTGCCGAAACGTTCGATTGCTAATACCACGGATTAAGCAAGTGTAATTACTAATTACGTATTCATATTTTACCGAATCACAATTCCATTTCAAAAGAGCAAATATTGAACATTTTACGCAAAATTTTACTGTTTCTCTAAAATCATATGCATGCCTTCACATGACTGTGAGCCGTACAAAGGTCGAAAAGTGTGAGATGATTTATTTAACCAGTCTTTAAAGTGGCTGAGTTTGCATATTAATAGATCTCGACAGAGCGTCTTCGCCTTTTTCTAACGTAATAATCTTCAAAGTTTCTTTGTGTAGATTTTTTATACTTTTTGCTCAAGGGTGAAAGGAATATCACGCTGTCAAATGGAGTTAAAATTGAGACGATCTTTTGAAAATCAGAACGTAGATACCTTGTTAAACGCCTTGTATAAAGCCAATGTAATGTTGCCAAAATAGAAAAGCGTTTCTAAATATTATGATATATAGTGGAAGAAAATAAACCCGTAATGAACCTTATCACTTTTCTTTAATGATTATTTACAATTTATTACATAGCATGTGTTTCTAAATTACGACATTTACTTTTATTGTCTTGATGATTACCTTACAGATACGCTTTCAGAAATTTGCTCTTATTGCATAACATTATTGATTGCCTGTTAATGAACCTAATCACTTTCCTCAAATGGTTATTAACAATTTATTACAAATTAAGGCTTTCGCGGCCCGGTAAATAATTAAACACAATTAATTTATTACATATTATGTGCTTCTAAATTAACGACAATATCTTATCGAGGTATAAGCAAACCTTAATTTGAATAAGCTAATAAAATCTGACACGTATACTGTAATTGTGTTTAAAAGTAGCTACTTTTATATACTGTAATATATTCCAAATTAAAGGCGTATAGATACTTGACTATATTTTTTGAATTCCTCATATTGTAAATATCGCTTAAAATTTGTACGTTGTGACATTTCCATTGCAAAGCATCAAACGGGAATATATATAATTTAAGTGTCAACAGAATGTAAAATTGGTGCATCATTGGTTGCAGGTTTGTACAAAGTACATACGTTTTCATACATCTACTTTTAAAGAAATGTTTCTGACAAATTTTACCAGATTTAATTTTTGACACATAAATGCGTTTTCCAGAAATTAGTACCACCAAATACAAATTTTTAATCATTGGTGCCAGACGGTACCAGTATTCTGAAAATGAATGCTACTGCAATTACCTCTTGTCATATTATGTTCTGTTGGACAAACGTCTTCTTTAGTAAATGTGTGCATACATACAGTATTATTTACTTATTTTATTATATTATTAATTATATAGTGTTAATATATGTGTTTATTATTCATCACCATTCATTATGTCACTTTCAAAAATAATTTACATTGATTAAGAAATAACATATAGTTTTAGTCTTGTAAAGTTGTACAAGACAACACTTTTCCCTACACTTTTCCCTTAAAAGATAATTTGCCTTTGTTCTTTCCCGACCGAAAGAACACGTCACAACCATACCTCACATTTTGTCCTTGTCACAATCATTATTCAGGGTATTCCTAGTTGATTGTCCTCGTTGTTTTAAACATGAGGTCGGGGTGCAATAAATATCGCCAACAAAGCGGTCCTCTGTGCATCACGGAAGACACGGGACACGCCACACACCATTTATCACGGCCTCCTGGAGGCTACCTTGCGTGAGGGTTCACTAGGCTGTGACACTGTCTTGTGTACTTTCTAGACATCCGTCTGACTTCTCGATTACCTCGGCTTTAAAACACACTTATCTTGCAACTTGAGTTGGGTGTCCTGTATCATTGCAGTAATCAGTTTTTGACTTGAATAATTTCAAATAATTGTATGTCTGATATAATTATATATTAGAATCAAGATCTCTTTGTACTAAATTGTTATCAAGATTTTGACACAAGAATGAAGATTTGCGTTCGGTGGTTTCTTCCGCGAAAGTTTGATTACTCCCTTATTTGCTGTTCTTGATTTTTGGCAAACCTCATATTCGATTGAGTGGGATCGTCTAATAAATCAGTTTTATCTTTTCGTTTTTCTTTTTAATGATATTTTTCTAATTTTTCTTTTCTTTCTTTTTTTTTTACTTTTTTTCCCCACCACTTTTTATATTTGATTCATTAATTTAAATTTCATTCAATATCCTTTTCGAATTTGTTACCCAAAATTGTTGTGTTTTAATGCATTGTTGTTGAAATATGTGTTGGGTCTGCATCTATGGAATTAGATTTATTTAGTTGTCCTTTTTTGCAAATCAGTTTTTTATCTGCATAGGATGTTAAATAAATAAATAAATAAATAAAATAAAAATACCTTAATATCGCACAATATGTATTTAAAGAACCAATCAACGAAAGAACAACCGACAGTTTTGGCTGAAGCGTAAAACGCGAGACTCGATTCTAGATGTTCCGGATTCGAAACCGTCGAGGCCAGCAATCCAGACTGAAGTTTTCTTCCGAGGTAATTATCAGTCTATTATGCGAATGCAAGGAATTGAGTTCTTTA
The DNA here is from genome assembly GCA_024449915.1 of Sweltsa coloradensis. Classification (NCBI taxonomy): domain Eukaryota; kingdom Metazoa; phylum Arthropoda; class Insecta; order Plecoptera; family Chloroperlidae; genus Sweltsa; species Sweltsa coloradensis. Next base: position 14,529 of record JAMZAV010008442.1, read on the forward strand.
AAAAATCGGACACCCCATCACATTGTTCTTATTCCGATATACCTAGTTAGACAACTGAAGAGGGGCATGCATTGCAGCCCGGACTGGTTTTTCACGAAAAATTTAAAAACGGCAGATCAGGCTTCAAAGGTAATAGTGGAATCGCTCGCTTATAATTTACTATTAAACTTCATTGATTTTTTTAATATTTCGGTTATTATTTTTAAATTGTCTTAGAATGTATTTATCCTCACAATGTATTGTGTAGAGGTGGCAGACACCTTAGAGCCATTCTGCCATTTTATGCAAACATTTTCACTTAAATTAATTTATACTCCTATCTTAAAACTAATTTAAAAGATTGATTCAGTGAGGTAAAAAGACAAAACTATGACTTTTGGGTGGAATGGCCAGTCAACCCGGCACCTCCACCAAAACCACAATAATTGCATTTAGCTTGTCAATACCGTTTTGAGTGTTTGAACATTGTAACCTCTAATTTTGTAATTTAATTATTGACAGTAAATATGCCATAAAAGAGAAACTGTGTTGATATTTTCCTAAGCTTATGAAGTAAAGATTGATTTGAAATGTGGAATATATTGTTGTTTATTTTCCTAAAAACCCCCAAAAAATTTCAAATTTGTTGGTGAACATTATATTTCTTACCGGTATTTTATGTTACAATTGTTTTATATTTGATCGGTAAGAGTCAAATCACTTGCAAGAACCAACGTAATTTTATTTGCTCAAACTGTGGATATTTTTAAAATACTTTTACAATTTTCTGAAAATTTTAATTCTTGAACGTACCTTCAACAATTTCTAAAATAAAGTTGGAATGAACAGTTTTTGCAGTCTCACAAACTTTGACATTGTGAGTGCAGTTTATTCGCGTTTTTCGAACATCAAAACCAGTACAAAAACTTTTGTTTTAATCCTCTAAAGTTTCAATATTCGTTTCAAAAAAAGAAACCATCTCTCGACGTAAACTTTGTGAAATTCTTTGAGTCCAGATTCGTTTAAGTTTTGTGAAAATATATTTGGCTGGATTTGAAGAACGCTCACAACCCTTAATCTTTTATGGGCGCATGTCATAAGAACTAATAATTCTGTGCCATTAATATTGTAACAGAGCGATTTGTAAAGAATGTACCGTGTTACTTTTGTGCTTGCAGCAAGACTCTTTGCAGCACAAGATTTCTTCATATATTTTAAGTGTTTTAGCAAAATATTTGCTAGCGTCGACGCCCTTTCTTGTTGTTGAATGTAAAAATAAGGATAATCAATAAAATATATAAACTAATAAAATAAATAAAAAGTGTGTGACGAATCCTAAAATACAATGAATCATACTCATACTGTATGAAGTAATCAAACGATAAAAACAAGAAACCACACCTAGGATATGTGTGTGGTTGAAATGATTTATTAATGTTATTATTTATTTATGATTTGCTGTTCCGGATTTTTGTCAAACTAATATTCGTTTGAGTGGGATCGTCTAATAAATCATTTTTTCATCCCTTTTTTATTTGACTCATTAATTAATTGCATTTAATATTCTTTTAGAATTTGTTACCAAAATTGTTGTGTTTTAATGCATTGTTGTTGTTATATTACTATTTCAAATATTTACTTAACTGTAGTTCATTGTTGTGTCTGCATCTATGTAATTAGATTTATTTAGTTGTCCTCCTTTGTAAATCAGTTTTTTTTAACTGAATAGGATAGACGTTAAATAAATAAAAATAAATTTGGATATTTGTAGATTTCTTATTAGCTTTTAAACCATCTTAAATAAGTGTCAGAATAATTATGTTTATATGATTGATTAAAAACTCTACCGCAGAATTATCCTATTAAAGTTTTGAATTTAAGTATCTTGGGTCTTATCTCAATTTACATTTCAAACAGCGAATCGTTGTATTCAAAATACTTTCTATTTATTATGTTTATATGATTGATTAAAAACTCCACCGCAGAATTATCATATTAAAATTTTGAATGAAAGTATCTTGTGGTAACTCAATTTACATTTCAGACAGTGAATATATATATATATATATATATATATATTTCAAAATACATTCTATTTATATCTCTACTTTATTATGAAATTGTTTCTGGCTGAAGTGCTGTCATTATTCAGTTGTGCGGAAATATTAACTAATACGAAGCTTGAGATGTTTTCAACACAATCGCCCAACCGAAAACAATGCTCCATTAAACTAAGCTCGTCTTGTTTTGCCTTGTTCTCGGAATTTTCATTCAAAGCAGTTCACTATACCGTGCTTATGGTTGGGGTATTCAGAGAAGGTTCTGAGAACGAAGCGAAGCCTTCTTTCTGAATACCAACGCCATCGCTTTCAAGGTACGCCGTGTATTGTTTTTTTTTTAGCAAAAAAAAACAAACGACAAAAGACGACTGCTGTTCGTATACAATTCTAATATTAACTCATTACAAAGATAAAATAATGAAATACTGGTGTATTTTTGTGTTGATGCGTAGACAATAGATCATCCCACTATATTTAAACCAATCACGCCCTTAATTAAACTTGTTTACTCTAATACAAAAGGAGTTTTCAATAATGTAAAGGTAAAAAAAATGATATAGTTTCGTGGAGAATAGAAACAGTTTTTAATTTACTTTTACAAAATGTGGGCGTAAGGCTCTGAAACTTTGATGACAAATGTTGGTGTTAATGAATTGAATAAAATGTAACGACATTTTGTCAGTGTCTTATTACAGATGACTGCACGATGTTGCGGTCAACCTCAAATAGAAACGCCAACTGTCAATTATTTAATCATGATATATATGACAGTTATTTTTTCTTAATGTTTTAATTTTCATTGTTATTAGACATTATTAAAATAATTGTAATTTAATTGCATGAAAACAACAATGATTTTGTTATCGGGTTTAATCCACTTTATTTGCATTGTAAGACAAAATAAAGAACGCCAATGTATACGTACTAGGCCGCTTTGCTAACACTTTGTCCAGTCGCGTTGATGGATGAGCTTTCATTAATATTTCCGTCTGTTGATTACGTTTTTAATTAAGTGGGATCCCATTACTTTTTCTATAGTTACTTGATGTTACTTGTAAGTTATAAAAGGCTTATACTTAAACCTTTATTTATATGAATTTTGATAAACTTTTTCAACTTTTTCTTTCAAAAGGCACTACATCACCATAATCTAATGTCAATATAAAATATAAACGTTGTAGCCGCACCAGTTTGGTCAGAATCGGCCCAAATGTCACGAAAATATCGTATTAAATACTGGGGGAAAAATCGTAAAAGTACGATTTCTATAAGAAATATTTCTTCAAATGTCTCTAAAATCATGATATAGATATAATTTCAGGATTGTAAACGTTCCTATGAAGTTTCATCAAGATCGGAGTAGCCTTTTGCCAAATATCACGAAAATAATCTTATTAAAAATGGAAAAATAATTAAAAGTATGATAATCATGAGAAATATTTGATCGATTGTACCAAAAAACGTCGAAGGTCCCCTCAAATTTTCATTAAGATCGTATATGCCGTTTGCCCGGTAGAGCGCGAAAAACAGACCAAAAAAATCACCCGAGCAAATATTTTGGGGGGGTCAGTGAAATTGAAGTCTTCGTTTCGCTCATCCAATTACTTAGATACATCATCGACCATAAGTAAATCAAGGGGTCTAGTTGAATCTTCTATACTTAGCCATTGATTTACTTCTGTCTAGGGTATACATAACCGCACGTTTGATACGAGGTAGATATATTATTATATTGCCTCCGTGACATTTATGGTTATTAATACTTTAGACGGTGGTCAATATTTAACTACTCAATCTATTTATGGGGTAATAAACGCATATCATGACGTCACTATGTATGCAATCAATCTGTATTCTGATTGCCTACAGCTTATTCTACATTAGTTAACGCGTATCGAATGGTGCTGATGCTGAGGCTTGTGCGTCATTCACGATGGAGCACAAATGATTAGCTCTCTCCTCCCAACCCCATCCCGTCACTTGCATAGTTAGCTATGGTTAGGGCTATTCACCACATGTGTATTTGGCTGGATAAACTTTCCATGATTGATGGTTTGTGTTCCAAGCTTCGGGCTATGCATTTCAAAGCATATGTTTTAGTGATTTGATATATAATACATAAAATATGTTTTACCTTAAGGGCACCCGGATGTGATAATAATTGTGGCTAAATCTGACTTTTTCATTCGAATGGTTGAGTGAGTCCTTGAAGTTTCAAGATAATGTGAGTGTAATTTGTTTTAAAATCGATTCAGTACTTATTTATAAAAGTATTTCTTTGCAAATATAGGTGCTATCTAATTTGTAGAAAGAAATTAATTTTATGTTAGGGGGGGGTAGGGGTAGGCACGTGGAAATCATTTTGCCATACTAGCCTTTAGCAGCCTTCTTAGTATTTAACAAAACAAAGAATAAACAATTTTATAAATTTTTGAGAAAAAAAAATCCCGGAAATTTCTCATAAAAAACATTTTCATGGAAATTCCCATCTCTGGGCCTAGGCCCATATTTGCTATAGTTTCAACTCAAAACTTCAACTGCGATATCTCAGAACTTATGATTTCTCTATTCAATCTCAAGATTGACTTGATCGAAAGTTTTGAAAATTTCAGGGCATGTTGGAACAGATATAGAACAGCATTTGAATGGACCATATTTCAAATATTTTTTTCAATTATAATATTAATTATGAAGCATGTAAAAATGTGGATAAATTTATGTTATCATTCCACGATTTTTTTAAGGTCCATCTTTTTTAAAAACTCAAAATGTTTTACGCTCAATTTGCATAGGAAGGTTGTATTAGTTACCCCTAAAAAAATTATTTCACTAGCTATAGCTTTTTGAGAAAAGATACATCAAAGTTGATTAATTAAACATGGCTGGTATAGTCACATCCGGGTGCCCTTAAACTCAAAGAACAAATTGACTGTCAGCTAGGCCTACAATCACTGATAAAAACTCGCCAATTTCAGCTCGTCTGCTATAGTCTTGTCAATTGCTTTAAAGTTTTAAATAACTTAAATAACGCTGAGGTTAAAGTAGGATTCAATAAAATATTTTAAATTATTAAAAATTAAACAAAAAATAAAAAGTGAACAGTTACTAAGTTACCAAAGTTACAAATTAGTGCCAGTGCCAGAAGTGCGATTCTGTAAAAATAGTCGCTATGATAGCGATAGCATCACGGTTGATATAAATATCAATCGTTATAAATTATCTTACGCCTGTTCGTAAGGTAGGGCTAGGGCCGCCATAGGGGGCAGGGGATACATAGCGAACCCCTTTTAAAATTTCGTTTTCATAGCGACGCTACCGTAACGATCGTTATATCTTTTTTACAGAATCAGTCGACACGCAAATTGTCCCAAAGTGCCGGATAACGATCGTTTTCTTCCTAACGATCTTACAGAAACAACCGGCCCGCGATCTGATTTTTAAAACGTTTTGGAAGTAACGATCGTTATCCGGGACTTTTGCGACAATTTTTCGTGTCGAGATTTGTAAAAATGATGCGACGCTATGATAACGAGAATGAAAAAGGAGTCGCTATGCTAGCTTAAGTACGATAAATGGCGGCCGTTTGCACTATTTTACAGAATCGGGTCGATAGCGAAAATTTTTTAACGATTGATTTTTCATATAAACCGTGACGCTATCGCTATCATAGCGACTTTTTTACAGAATCGCACTCGGGAAGTGCCTTTTTAAGTATAGAAAAAGTTTCCGCTAGAATGAACCCTTAATTAATAATCGTTCATATAGATAGTTTTTTAGTCACTATTGGTTATTAAAGAAACTTTTGGGCGTAAGCAAATTTTTTTAACTTTTGCATATTCGTTATTTTTTTTCCCCGACCAACTGGTTCCCGACCATTGTTATTATCTACTTTGTTTTTTGCACTGCCTCCTAGATGTTGTCTGGCCCCTCGAAGGGGGCCACAGAACTCTAGGAGGCAGGGTTTTTTTTATATCGGGGACAATTTCTAAAAAATACTCACCTATAGATGAAAATTTGACGTAAAATTTTCTTCAGATTTGTACCCCCCTCAAAAAAACCATACTATTATACTATAAATTTCGCACTATAATGATGAATAAAAATGTAAAATAAAGGTTTTTTTATTTGTCCGTCCGGAACTTTTTGGAAAAATGTCTGAACATTGGGAAGGTCGTTCAACTGTAAACAAAAAAAAAAAAAAAAAAACCAAACAATGTTCGCGTGGTGTTCATCTCTCCCCAGACATTTGTTCTGAACAGACCGAACATTTCAAACGGTTCTGAGGGGGACAGGAGGAGTGGATAAAACAGAGGGAATGTACGGGCGAAAAATTTAAAATTACCATGGAGAAAAAATAAGTTTTGGAGAAAGTTTTTTGGTTGAAATGTATACCTTAAAGTACTTAAAAATATTTGGGAATTTAACCATAGTGCAAACGACGCAAATTTCGCTTTTATGTTTAAAAATAGTTTTCAATTTAAATTAAGTGATATTCAAACCGTCCATTTTGCAGATTGGCGTTTACCTCTGAATTCAGAAAACATGTTTTTCCTTCTAAATCCCAAACTTCTGTACTTTGGCCCGTTCCGCTTTGGGTTTCCCAAAATGTTCATAACCCCCCCTCGGACAACAAAAAAAACAAAAAATGAAGGGAAAAAAAAATTAAATTTAAAAAAATCAGTACATCAAAGCATAAATATTTTTATCTTCCTCGAAAATAAATTTTTGTACACTATACATGCCGTTAGAACATTGCCCTCTCAAAATTCGGAAAGGCACCGATTTCACATTTTTTTTTTTTTAAATTTAGCGTTAACTCATCAAAAATATTAATTTAAAAATTTTCTCACCCCTGAAGCTTAACCGTTTGGGTAATTAAAAATTCACTCTGGTTAGCGACAAAGGTCGTATGGGAAAAAATAAAAGTTTGTAATTTTTATAATTGCTTTGAACAGTTAAATTAAAACAAAGATGCAAACCCTTCATCTCCACACTACTTAGCAAGCGCGATGCATGAGGAATAAAAATTTATTTAGTCAGTAATTCATACACTCAACGAGTCAAAAGTTATTTAATTTCTAATCATCAAGCCACCATCTGCGTAAGAGTAGACACAGAGTAGCTGTTTATTATTTAATTAAGTCTGCACAACGTTACACCAATGTGAGGCGTATCACAACGTGGTTATCAATGGAGGGATTCAGGTCTTTACACAATAAGCTAGCTATAGTTAGAACACGGCTTCGTGTGTGGGGGGTTTATGGCCTAGATTTCCCGGGTTATTGGCTGTATGTCATACATTATCTGAGGAAAACTGACAAGGTTGTAATAACTTTGTAATGTTCAATGGGCAAGGTCTTCTTGTGCAACGAATGCAAAACATGAGTGAACCCACGGTATTTTAGAGAGAGAACACAAATCTATTGACTTTCTGACCGACTATGTTGGGTGACAAGGATCCAGCTTAAATATTTAACAAAAAATGCATTTCAAATATTATAAACTAAATAGAGTTGTTGATATAAATGGTTTTTCAAAATAATAGCCGATGCCTTCAGAACAGGTATCAAAATTAACGGAAAGTCCTGGAAGAAAATCAGGCACAGCTTCTACTTGCTAGTTGAAAAAAGTTGAAAAATATGTTTTGTATTTTTTATTTTTTATTGTTTTTAGAAACGTTTAACATTGCTAACGATACTATGTTATTTCCACAACGATTGATATTTTCTTGAAATTAAAGATATATTTGAACGATTTTTATACATGTAAGAACATTTTCGATCAATAATTTCCATATATTTTTGTATTCATAGTTCCTAATTTTTGAAAAAAAGTAATTAATTAAATTAAAAATTGGAATGAAAAAAAACATGGTTTAATTGAATCTCGCTTTTGTTTCGTTCCCTGATTTATTAAAAAATATACAAATTATATATTTTGACAATATAAAACTATGTTCTCACTGGTATTTGTTTAACACTAAATTTTAATTAAACTATTATTACACGAGAGACGTAATATTTTAACCATGTTGTTTGAGCAATTAAGAAAATTCCTTAATAAATTCTCAGCTACTATCACTTATCTTCATCCTCTATTCTGTGAACCAAGTACCACACATTATCACTTCTCTCTATCACACCTCCACACTTTAATTATTTACCCACTGCATGCATGTATAAAACGACGTCTGAACTTGCCGAGATGATTAAAACTCATGATTAATTTCCCCACCTGAACCCACTCGATCCAGTTAACTAATTTGTATCACGAGCTTCTGGCGGTGAATCACAAATCACAACTCCTATCGTGTATAGAATGTATCCGGTGTCCGGTAGGCTATCGCTTTACGTACTAGAATATTAATAACTTTTCTAATTGAGGAAATGCTGTTGGGCTAGCTATTTGATTGAATGTTATTTATTTTATCATGGTGGTTTGATAAATCACCAGGGAATTGTATTATAAAAGCAGATTCGTATTTCCTTTCTATCAATAAAACCCCATATCTCCCCCCCCCCCCCCCCGCCAACGTTTACTCTTGCATATCACACATTTCCCTGGATGAATATTATCCCAAAATTCTATTTGCTCGTTTCTTTATTAGGAATTGAATATGAACACAATATAAATATATCGATTTAAGGGGGAATTTTAGGTCTTGTGGTTAGCGTGCCGCTTCCAATGCAGAAGGGTCCAGGGTTCGATTCCCGTCAAATTCAGAAGTTTTTTATCTTCTGATTTGGACTTCAGTACATCAGTTGTTTTTGTCTTAGGAGTTGTGTAAACGGTGACTTTGGAGCCGTCCTAGCAACGAAGCAAAATAAATTCAAATTTGTTCTGAATCGGCCTTGTTGATTTTGGCGTTGATCCGGGGGTTTGGTTTCGCACTGTCCATACCACTGATTGCTATATTTCCTATTAAAAATATCGATCTTTGGTTGGTTATCGCTCACTCCTTGTTTGGGCGTCAGGGGGGGGGGGGTGATTTACTGTCCCCCACTGAAATCAGTTAATAACCCGAGTGGGTAGACTCTAAATACATTTTCTTTTAAAGGTATCTGCATAAATAAAATCAAAAAAAATAAATCATTTTTATGATTTTCATTTAAATTTTTAAATTTTAGGGAGAGTGAACAGCAACCCTTATGCATCATTTTTCTGTTCTTTCCATTGGTGCATGGGGTCACGTCTCACGATCAAAATTTAATATAACCTTCGTTTTATATGAGTTTTTCTGTTGGCAGATACATAATGTTTTTGGCGACCCTTAAGATCAGGGGGCCGGACAAGCCTCAACAAAAGTTGAAATTTTCTTCTACTCAGCACTTTCAACAATTATCATTAAATGCTGGAGAGAATCGTTGCATACTAAATATTTAACTGCATTCTTTTCTCTTTATTTTGGCTATTTCCGTACCCGTTCATTTTATTTTTGGATTTTTTTTATAATTTTGCGTTATCATTGATGATTCTGATATGTTTAAATAATAATTAAAATAAATAATTTATAAATAGAGTAACAAATAAAAGCTGCTTGTGTACACGATCGACACACATGGTAACTTAATTGGTACTTGTATTTTTGCGTATAATTTTATTCCCAATATCAAAATTGAAAACAAAAATTGAACGGAAAAGAAAATATTGTGTGTATCATTATTTGTAATTTCCTATTTCAAAAATATAATTCGGAAAACAACGCTAGGAAACTTCAATTAAACTACAGATTTTCGACAAGACGTCGCTATTTTTTTTTTTCGAATAAGCAAATACGAATACAGATTGCAACATATGTTTGATAATTGAATATTCCCATGTCTGAAGTTTGTGTGTCAACAAAATGGGCCAGTTTGACAAAGAGTTAAATATCCTTGGGAAACAGACAGTCAGTGTCAACATTGGCAATATAAGCCCAAGTATACTTTATCCAAAATGTGAAGTCTACACCATCCCCGTGCAATGGGGTGGTTTGTACTACTGTTAATTTAATTTCTTTGTGGACTTATTGCCAATACATTTTTAACTTTTAGAATTATGTATATTTTTAACACTGGATGACCATAATTAATTATTGTAGACTACAGTTAAAAGGAATACCAAAAACATAGAGTGAAGCACACAAGTAAAATCTTATCGTTCATTAAAATCCTTAGTGGAGGAGTCGAGTACAGAAAATAGTCCTTTAAAATTCTAGCCACGACTCTTGACTACAAAGTCACCATAACATTCTAGTCCGTGGAACAAGCTGCTAAAACTATAGGAACATTTCAAATCCGGAAACCAGCACCAAAAATTTAGGAGCAGGTAAAATACATATTTAGAATGTTTTTTTTCACGGGGGACACGCATGGTGGGAAAATAAGTCACCTGTCATGGCGTCCACAAGATGGCCGCCAAAATAATTCTTAAAATTGCTGTAACTCAAGAAGTAATCATCAGATTTGGATAAACTAAGTTTTGTTTTATTCGGTTTTCAATGCTCTACAAAAATGTCATTAGAAATTTTACCGTCAATACAATATTTTTTAATTATATTTAATATATTATTACAATGTTTTGCAATTATAGCACTTTTTGGTATATATCTAATTATTTTTACGTAGAATTCGCTAGATTGTCATAAAAATTTTCAGACTTGCTAAAATAACGCCAATAAATCCAAAATTTTAAAGTCCCAAAAACGAAATTTTTGTAACTTTTGATTAATTAATTAATTAAATTAAGCATTAATTAAATCCCAATTAAAAGTTTCTAATTCACTTCCCAAAAATTCACGTAGTGTATCACACAAGAACAATATGACCACAACGAACCAAAAAAATATTAGTTCCAAAAATTAATTCCAATCACTGCCTATTAATTCAATTAATTCAATTAATTAAAAATAATGACAATAATCTCAATAAATTTTGTAAAATAACCCCAATGTAGTCGACTTTGGGAATCATTTTTAAAGCTAGTTTTAAGGCGAATAAATGAAATGAAAAAATTAATAATTAAATTAATTAATCACCGAATTAATTACATTTTAGATAAATTATCCCCACTTTTGACATATGTATTGTTATGTATACCTAAAACTCGATCGATCGTCATAAAAATATACTATTTTTACTGACATAATGCCAATGAATCCGAATTTTTCATGTCCCGAAACAAAATTCCTATAACTTACCGATTAATTAAGAAATTAAATGAAGAATTACTTATATCTCAATAATTGTTTATTGTCACTCAATTAACACATTACAAAATGCCAACAGAAGTATCAAATATAAAAACAATGCGAGTAAAATTTTAAAAATTTATAGTCCCAAATTAAGTTCATGCTACTTTCCCGTTAATTGAATTAATGAATGAATAAAATTAATTGATTTAATCACCATTTGTTGTGTAAAATTAACACAGCCAAACTGGGAACCTTTTGCAAGCTTAGTTTACAGGAAATTAATTTTTGGGAAATTCAACTAACAGAAAAGAGCATGAACTTAATTTTGGGGCTTTTAATTTTTAAAATTATACTTGCATTGTTTATATTTGATACTTCGTTGGCATTTTGTAGTGTTAATTGAGTGACAATAACAATTATTGAGATATAAGTAATTCTTCATTTAATTTCTTAATTAATCGGTAAGTTATAGGAATTTTGTTTCGGGACATGACAATTCGGATTCTTGGCATTATGTCAGTAAAGTAGTATATTTTATGACGATCGATCGAGTTTTAAAGGTATACATAACAATACATATGTCAAAAAGTGGGATTATTTAACTAAAATGTAATTAATTTGGTGATTAATTAATTAATTAATTAATTATTTTATTACATTTATTCGCCTTAAAACTAGCCTTTAAAATGATTCCAAGGTCGACTACATTGTGTTAATTTTACAAAATTTATTTAGATTATTGTAATTATTTTTAATTAATTGAATTAATTGAATTAATAGGGAAAATGATTGGAATTAATTTTGGAACTAATATGTTTTGGTTCATTGTGGTCATATTGCTCTTGTGTGATGCACTACGTGAATTTGGTAAGTAAATAAGAAACTTTTAATTGGGATTTAATTAATGCTTTTAATTTTCATTAATTAATTAATCAAAAAGTTACAAAAATTTCGTTTCGGGACTTAAATTTTGGATTTATTGTCGTTATTTTAGTATAGTCTGAAAATTTTTTGACAAACTAGCGAATTCTTCGTATAAATAATTTGATATATACCAAAAGTGCTATAATTGCAAAACATTGTAATATATAAAATATAATTAAAACTATTGCATTCACGGCAAAAGTTCTACTGACATTTTCGTAGAGCATTAAAAACCCAACAAAACAAAACTTAGTTTATCCAAATCTGATGATTACTTCTTGAGTTACAGCAATTTTAAGAATTATTTTGGCGGCCATCTGTGGACGCCCTGACAGGTGACTTATTTGCTACCATGCGTTCCCCCGTGAAAAAAACATTCTAAAATACGTCTTTACCTGCTCCTAAATTTTGGTGCTGGTTTCCGGATTTGAAATGTTTTTACGCTTGTTCCACGGACTATTCTGCATCATCTTTGTTGAAGGACAATGTCAACAAATATGCCGAAGCTAGAGAAAATGGTAACTCGTCACCCCCTGACCAAACGCATCTTGGAATAGGGGTCTGATATTATTATTTGTTAATAGCCTCTAATAGTGTAATAGTACACTCGTGGTGGTATTTTAAAACTAAACAAAATATACTTTATTAACTATTTTACAAGTTACTGTGATCTAGGAAACAAACAGAGGACTGTTGCAGTTACATGTGTGCTACATCTCCGCCGCCTGGCGGAGGCTCGTCTAGCTCGCTCGCGTGGCCACTAGACGATCCTCCGCTAGGCGGAGATCTAGTAGACCTTGGTAGTTACAATGTCTGCCAGCATCACCGCAAATAGCAACAAAGTTTCACATTTATTATTTTCAAGAAGGAAGGAAAACTGAAAAATAGATGTTTTTTTTCACCTTATTAGTCTTATTATAGGACAATGATGCTTTTAGCCAGATTAAACAAAATAAAAAAACAGAATTGTGTTCACAAACAATCTAGAACTTGTTCAAAACTTTATTTGTTGGGCCCGTAGCCTACAATGTAATTACACACTTTAATGAAATTTAAATGAAGAAAAAATGATAAGGCCTATAAAAAAATTCAGTTTACCCGCCATAAATAATGCGACTTGTTCATTTGTTGCTGTCATCAAGTTACTAATTCGTTCAGTGGCATATGCGTCAAAATTGTTATTTGTGAACCAACTTCTGTCTAAGAGCCAAACAATTTACTATCTATGTAAATTCTATCTCTAGTTTAGGCATAAGTGGCTTTATTTGGGATTATAGAACCCCCCCCCCAAGGACAGGGACAAAACGGGTAACGTTGGACGATCATCAATTTCTTAAGACGAGGAAGATATTCTGGGATCAGAAGAATTGCCTTACGACTTTTCTGAAAACGG
>JAMZAV010008443.1:0-27655 GCA_024449915.1 Sweltsa coloradensis
GACAAGACAGGGGGTTGTAACCGAGCCATCCCCTACATCCCTTGATTACCAGTGATCGGACCTATACTCAACTGTGCTCTGGGTACACTCCGTGACAAGACTGGAGGAGTGGAGGAGGTCGCGGGTTCGAGCCAGGAAGACCAGCTTGAAAGATATTACTTTTTACAACTATTGTCGTCAATCCGCGATCCAGATAGCGTCTTTTGCGTTTGTTTTAGTTACCACCGCGACCACTAGCAGCACTGTAGCTATCATGTCCACAAAGATCGTAAAGTCAAGCTACATTATCCAGTAAGTCTTCTGTAAAACAAGATGGCGTTAATCTAGAAGGCCGCGGTCCTTTCTAGCTACAGTGCTGCTAGTGCTCGCTCTCGCAACTAAAACTAACGCAAATGAGAAGCTGCCCCCTTTATCCGCTATAGATCGCGTTGATGTTCCCTCGCGTCGGGATACTCTATAACTCCTATAGTACACTTATTCATTCAACATATCACTACACTGGATTTTAAATTAAAAATATATATTGTCATCACAAGCTTAGAGACTAAAATCATCACTGTCAACAATAACATCCTGTTAGACGTAACGTGTGACATCCTGTTGAGTAGACGGAAGAACATAACCTAAACATTGTCCAGGCACAATGCGAGGCCTGTCTGAGAGACGTTCCTCAGCTAATGCCTACATCACATCAGCGGTAATGAGTGAAGGCCCCACGAGAGAGCGCCCGCCCCTCTTGACCACGCACCGCCACCTCGATCAAATCGAGTCACCGCCGTCCTAATCTCGTTGCGGACCGGCGAGAAGGCGGTGGCCGGGTATTCCCAGGAGGCCCAGTGTCCGGGCTCGAACTCACGACTTCCGTGAGCTATGTTGCTGTGTACTTAGCTGAACGATATTTCATAGTGGTTCGTGACGCTCCGCGAGAAACAATTAGTTGAGAGGATGCGTCGCGAACATTGCGCATGATAAGCTGTTAGTACCGAAAACTGCTCCAGAACCCATTTCTTTAGTTTTTGAAAACCGACAGTGTTGGCTAACGGTAAAGCGCTAGACTATGATTCAGGAGGATTAGGGTTCGAATCCCGCCACCGGCAATCCTGACAGAAAGTGTTTTCCGAGGTTTTCTATACAGGGGATTGAGTCCTCTTCAACAGCCCTCGGACATTACATTCATAATTGCCAAAATTCCAAAATACGCAGTTAGACAGGGGCATGCATTGCATATTTGAAAAATGTCCTAGGATATAATAAGTGTCATTATGGCCGAGGTAAATCGTCGTAGATACAAAGAAAAAGCAAAGTGTAGGGACAAGGAAAGTGAACATCTGGTTCTCTGAACCATGGCGAGGATTCAAGTCCTATCAAAAGTGGAAATACAAAACATTTCAGACACTGACATTACAAACAAATTATCAATTAAGTCACATTTCCTCTAACTAAACAGAAAAAACCCGTCTAGAGAAATATTTCCCACAGCTAACAACGAGAACAATTATTTTGGGGAATCCAAGACCTAAAAACCAACACGAACTGCACAACAAGGTAGTGTAAATATTTATAGCGGGCAACAGCGTGACTTTCCACACGACTTTGTGACTCTTCGTGGTGCCAGTCAACACGGATTATCATGACAATACAACTCGCACAGAATAGACATTATATAGTAAGTCGTCGATTAAAATCAATTACCATTTGTTTGAAATGTGTTAGTTTATTGTGGTTGGGGGGAGAGGAAGATGGTGCTAGATTCACGACAAGAAAATTATATAGATGAGGAGTCGCGATCTTGGCAGACTGGTGCTGATTCTGTGAAGCCTATGGTCAATTGTTATGGATACACCTTTTTATCAAACTAACGAACACATTCTAGCGAAGTACAATATTCGAACAAAAGGTAGATTCTTAAATGTGACAAGATGACTGGAACGTAATCTTTCCAAGGCTGTGACTGGTTTCTCTAACCTCTTTGACTCGAGCTCCTGATGAACTCGTCAAGTAATAACAACAATACCGGATTACGGGCGTACACTCTAAGCACAATGCTCGCGTATTAACATAAACTCCAAGGTACGTGTTCGTGTTTATCAAGATGCAAATGTAGGCATTGCTCTAGTTGCAGGGGATTAGAACAGTGCACGCTGGCTGGCTGGGTAGACGCCATAACATTACCACAGTCTAAACAGGGTAATAAGAAGACGGCGTACACTCCGAGGAGCAAGTAGTGGGCCTTGACTCTGACTGTACTGGTCACAAGTAATTATCTCCATACAGTTGCTCAGTGCTTTCGAGATGTACAAGAAGAAGTTAACAGTTTACATATTATAACCAAAGATGTCAGATCAACAAGTTAGACTATCTGAGGTCTTTGGATTGATGTAGAATCGGCCATATTGCAGAGACTGGGCGGAGAAACAAGGCGATACCCGGGTTGACCCACACCACAGTATAACCCATCTCTTCTCGCAAGATCTTTAGCTAGAAGGGCGCACATCATTGGATGAGATTGTCAATCTCAAGCGGGCAGTGGATTTAATCCAAAGAATTTGACTCGGTCATTAGTAGCCTATATCAGAATCTGGCTATGGCACAGGTATTATTATTACTAGGAAAACGCTTAAGTCCCGCCGCGTTGTTGGATGAGCGTATATGGTGCATTGAGATGCCATGTGTTACGCGGATTTTCTGTTGTTCTGTGAAATAATCATTACTTAATCAAAGATTTTTTTAAAATTAAATTGAATTAAATAAAAAATTAACTTAATTTTTATAATTAAATAAAAAATAAAAAATTAACTTAATTTTTTTAAAATTTTATTTTTAAAAAATTTAAAAAAATTATTCGATTGCGCTCAAATTTAACACGAATATATTAATTCACGAAATTAAGGTTCTGTGAAAAAATCATTACAATAAGATAAAGCATGTAGGTGTTATAAGTCAAAGAATTGTTTTAGAAAAGAAAAAACCCGTAAAATTTTGATTTTCATGAGAAATAATTTTTCGATTACGCTCAAATTTCACACAAATATCTTAATTCATAAAATTAAGGTTCTGTAAAAAAATCATTACAATCGGATAAAGCATGTAGGTGTTATAAGTCGAAGAATATTTTTTAAAAATCGAAAAAAAATCGTAAAATTGTGTTTTTTTTTTATGAGAAAAAATTTCCCGATTGCGCTCAAAACGTGGCAGTTCTAATTCAGAGATTTCGAAGGTCTCCATAAAAATTTCATCGCAATCGGAGTATCGGTTCAGCCGGAATCGTGTTAACAAACACACAAAAATACAGAAAGAAAAAAAAAAAAAAAAAAAAAAAAAAAAACATTCCGGATTTTTTTCTCCAGTGTAGTGGAAATGGAATCTTCTTCGCTTCGCTCGCTACGCTCCGCTAACGCTCATCCAAAAAAAGGTGTGAAACGGTTCATTTCGCCGCGTCGCGTGTTAACACTTACTAAATAATAAATAAATAAATAAATTGTATTTAGAGTCTACCCACTCACTCAGTTATATAACTGATTTTCAGCGGGGGACTTCAAAGCCGCGACTAAGCCAACCCTGCAGGCCCCGACGCAATCGGCGAGTGAGTGATAACCAACCAAAGATCGTTTATTTTTTTAATAGGAAATATAGCAATCAGTGGTATGGACAGTGCGAACACCCGCGAATCAACGCCAGAATCAACAAGGCCGATTCAGCACAACTCTGAATTTATTATGTGCTTCGTTGCTAGGACGGCTCCAAAGTCACCGTTTACAAACTCCTAAGACAAGAACTGATGGACTTAAGTCCAAATCAGAAGTTAAAAAACTTCTGACTATGGCGGGAATCGAACCCTGGACCTTCTGCCTTGCAAGCAGATACGCTAACAACAAGACCAACGAGCCACACACACCTTTTTTAATATGTTCGGGCCGCGAAAGTCTTAAAAGTCTTATTAGAACCCTATGGGAGAACTGATGACGTGTATATGTACCCCACAGCGGTCACCCCACGCAACGTCCTTCATGTGGTGTTTGCGCAGTGACGATGAGAAGATGGGCGTATGGCTTAGTTAGTGAAGAAGCGAGTAAGTTCTCACTCAGAGGGGTAGGGAATCCCTTGGTCAATCTCCGAGTGAAGAAGACTTGACAATCTCCACCTCCCGCTACGTTAGATATACTACAATCACTCACCATGCCATTATCCATGCTGCCATAGGGCGACTGGAAGCCTGGTTTTTCTGTAACAAACAAACATATTACATGATTAGTGACTTGAATCCCAACCAAACATCCTGGAGCACTGGACACTTGGTAACAACTTGCAGGATACAGCTACGTAAAAATAAGGTGGTCCTTTAAAAACAAAATGTATTCTCCGTCTATCGCCCCCCCCCCCCCAAAAAAAAATGCAAATCCCAAAATAAGTATCACCTAACACCTACATTAACAGTGGCTTCAAAAAAAGCAACAAGGTATTTGAAGTGACATATTGAACTGCATCATAGTTATGGTCAACACCACCAAGCAGGCCAGGAACCTCCAAGATGCACCAGCTCGTGCCTGGGTGCATGCAAGTGCAGTGCAGTGCAAGCAAGGGCTATTATTGTATGCAGTTATCGAATGGCGTGGTTTTCTATGGTGTCTACGTGCCCGGGCGGCGGTGAGCCACATTAGAACAGCGCGGCTCCGGGTCAAATGTCACCACATTCATCTCGCAGTCGCGCGACGTGCCCTTCTTGCACGCGCCGTACGTGACATCTGTCCGTCTGTCCGTCTGTCTGTCCCGTTAACCCCCAAATCTATTACACGTTAGAGAAAATAATATCAAGTGTGCTTTATTTTTTATCGATGTACGTACGCGTGAACGAATGACTAGTTTTATGCAATATATATGCATCGTCTGGGATTCGAAACAGGCAAGTGTTCTTTACCTTAACCCTTTCACAAGTCTGTTTGTTAGGGTCATACCAACACAGTAAGTCCAGAAGCCACAGGTGTATTGATCACATTATGTTGTCTTTTAGTACGAACCTCACAAGTAAATTTGATTTCGAAGCCCACAATTGTTGTACAGCCCAAACGTACTGGAATTGATTAAACTTGAGATAACCTGAGAAAACCACCAGTTTTCTCTTTCAAGCAAAGCAGCCAGTACCGAGGACCCGAGTCAATAAGGGCCAAGGAGTACGAATCAAAGGTTTGTTTGGTAAAAGTAGCAAGTAACAACCGTAGTGGATAATATTACAAGTGTGCACAGAGATTGTGGAGTAAAGAAGGTTACATTTGAGCACGGGGGTGAATTCGCAACCTATCAACTGAGCTAGTCGTGTGAGTAATCGAAAGGTTGGGGGTTGGGTCCTTACCCCCGGCGAACCTCGGTCAACGTTTTTCCCCTCCCCAGCTTGCGGGTACGTGGCTCACGAGGTCATGCACTTCTGCCGGTGTCAGCTTCCCGCACTGCTTGTTATGCTGGCTGGGCACGAACCCCACACAATAACTTATTACTCGACGGTGTTTTAAAAAACCCAAACCCGAGACGCAAATCAGCAATAAAATATTGAACTCTGAGAAAGTTGCATTTTTAAGGGTTAAAGGGGAGTGCGCGACTGTTGTACACTAAGTGTGTCGTCAGGGGTGAACAACACGGCCTAGACATGTTCAGCTCAGCTGGGTTGTTCACTTCAAGCCCCTGGAGCCGCACTGAATAGTGTTTGGGTACCCTCCACAGCAATACTGAGTGGCTCAATAGAGGTGTTGTGTTACAAAATACAAATCATTAGACTTTTCACAGTTATTTAATTACAATTACAATTAATTGGGTTTAATTTTTTTGTTTAATTTATTTTGGGAAGACTTCTGTAAAGAAGTCAAAATATCACCTTTTAAAAAAATATCATGTTAATAACAGTGAAAAGTCTTAATGATTTTGCAAAGTTATTTGTAATTACTACCTGTTAGCGTGTTGTTTAAATTCATGGTGTGTCTATCTGGTGCCGTTATCGGGCATGTAACAGGATTGGCTCAGCTATAAACTGTGAGCGTTATTTTCCTCATCAAAACAATTTATCGGGGAACTTAATAAAATTGAATATTTGAAACGATATTATTAAATATATTATGTACGATCAGATCACAGAGTTGTACAAGATCAGATGGGAGGGTTCTTGGTTAGGTTGTGGTGGGGTGGGTGGGATGGGATGGGATGGGAATGTCCAGCAAAGAAGTCTTGAGTGAGAGTTTATCGGTGATGAAGTGTAAGCTACCTCTAGGAACCGACCGCATCCTCCACCAAATAAATAGAACACAACGTTGAACGGCAAGCTTCGCTCACTATTTACACTCTCCCGAACTTTGGAGGTACGCGTCTTTACAATAAACAAAATGGGTTAATAGTTTTGTAAATACAATCCGAAACAAAAAAAAATCAACTCGACCTGGAATTTGAACGC
The DNA here is from genome assembly GCA_024449915.1 of Sweltsa coloradensis. Taxonomy (NCBI): domain Eukaryota; kingdom Metazoa; phylum Arthropoda; class Insecta; order Plecoptera; family Chloroperlidae; genus Sweltsa; species Sweltsa coloradensis. The sequence continues at coordinate 6,434 of JAMZAV010008443.1, forward strand.
CGCATTCAGGGCGGGATGACCCGGGTTCATCTCAAGTTCCCGGTCGGGGCGATTTTGTAATTCAGGATTGCATTATTGATAAATTATCGATTCCATCCTACGGGAGTTATTCTGATTTTTCCTAATCGAGAGCTGAACTAATAAGGGCAAACCGCTGTGATGTCGTTATTATTATATGATCTCATCACGTATGTTTATTTTTATTGCGTGTTAGCATGTTGGGTTGGCCGCAGAAGCTCGCTGTGATTTTGTGACTGACCCTACCATATTCGTCTTTCCTCCATCCCTCGGGCGAGCAGAACACCGATAAGATTCCAATTCATAAATTACTCAATAAATATCCGCTGTCGAATTATTCTATCTGTGTCTGAGATAGCTTTTAATGACATTTTCTAGATGTGTGCGGTAGATGTAAAGTTACAGGAGGTATATGTCTAGCTGGGAGGTGATCCCTGCTCATGACGAGTCCAGAAGTAGCGCTACTTTAAACTTAATAAGATGCACGGGCCAGTTTTTGTTTTTCAAAGTGTCTGTAGGCGCTTTCAGCGAATATATTTAGGCAGAATCACCACGCACAAACGCATATCAATGAAAACAATGGAAAAGTACAGGAATTATTTATCAGTTTTGTTTGGCCCGTATAAAATAACGTCACAACGCAAGGGTTTGAACTTTTTCTGCGAGCCTATATATCGCCTGTGGTAAATGCGAGAGTCCGCGAAATCCAATGCATCGGTAAGTGATCGGAGTTGACTGTCGATGAGTAGTAATGAGCGGTGAGCGAGGCATCGCATGCGTGCTAGACCCAGCCACAAGGCGACCACAAGAACAAGTATTGGGTGATAAGGAACGTGTGAGGGAGGGGCACTCTGAAAAGTCACAACGACGACCGAATGTTTAGAGATAACACCAGATAGAAGAAGGTTGGATACAAACAATAAAATTCGCACCTTTCTTCACAAGCAGCAGCCTCACGCCTCAACCGAAGCATACAGAGACTCATACCAGCAAGAACATGCAAATACACAAAGAATAGAGAGGATAAACCAACATTGATACCGTTTGTCACGAGGAATTTATCTCTCCTTCAGTCCAGAGTCCCGGGCTCAGATCTACGTTCGGGTGTTATGTGTTTTGTTTTATTACTATAACTTCTGAATTCCGAGTGAAATCCTTGAAACTATTCAAACTAAACAACTAGTATCACGGAATATCACGCGAAAATTAATATGAAAAAGAACAATTATTTTACTCCCAATGTTTAATTCCCAACTTTTGTTTTCATTTATCTGTTTTTATAATGCAATCTGACATTTATTACGTTGAAAGGAAAACCTAGCTTTGTGCCGAAACGTTGGGATTTTTTTTACATATTTTTACTCTGCGTTTGATTCCGCGTAAAACATGTGTATTTAGGGGTTTAAACAACAAAAACCAAAACAGAACTCTACCTTGACCGCCCTCGTGGGCGAAACATCGCAGCGAGCGTGACTCAGATATGCCCCTACGCTCCCCGACTGACCGCCAACTGGAAGAACCAACCTCCCATGAGCGAACCCGTCTTTAGGGGTCGCTACGTCACGGGGCAGGCGGTCAAAGTTTCCCGCTGGTGGACAACAAGACGGTCACGCCCACGAGTGTAAGACTCTAGTGTCTTGGACAAGAGTTGTAAGGATTCTGGTTCCAGGACCTTGGACCCGGATGCGGCATGCGAAACAAGAAGACGACTCAGTCCCATCTGTTTGCCTCGTTCAGGCTCCACACCCCGGTGCACACGCACTAACTAATTGTCTCATTTGCAAACCGTGAGTAACGGATTAACTACCACCACTTCCAAAGAAGACAAACAGTCACAGGACATCAGTCATAACGCGCTATCGCAATATATTTAGCGGATTTTCGGTGAATTCGCCTCCGCTGGTGATTTTCGAGGACCTTCAGGAAGAATGTGGAATAATCAGAGACTAGTTTCGAGCTGTCTTTAATTCTTGTCGGGAGGACCTACCCAATCATAGATAGGCCCTACTAATTAACATTTTCCACCCAACCCTCAAAACATTCTCGAACTATAATAGAACTGACAACAGCCGTATATATAGGTAGGACACAAGGACAGACTGGATGTAGGTATGGCCTGCAAAACATTGTGTAAAGTGAAAGAATATACAGTTTTTTAAGATGGGAATAAAATATTTTGTCAATTTGCTACAAAAAGCTAACACAAAGATTTCAAACGCCCCCAAAATGGTAAATTTGAAAATGGAAGTGCAAATATGGTTTTTAAAATGTCTTTTGTCGTCCCATCTCTATATAATTTATCTCTTTTCTAACTTTTTGGTTTGACTGTAGGTTTTGGTGCACAGAAGGTAATGCGAGAGCCATACACGTCGAAGACGGGCCTCGTGGAAGAAGTTTGACGTCCAGATTTCACAAGAGGGTAACTGAGGGTAATGACCAACATGCTAGAGACCGAGGAAAACATTGCAAGCACCAAGAGCACTCTATAAACATATTCTCGAGTTTAATGGTGAAAAAATACGAAATAAGCTCGCGTTCGCCACGTGCACTGTACTTGGCACGTGCTCACCACATGCCGGCAGCTGGCTATAACAGTCCAAGCGTGCCCAGACGGGGATCTGACCAAACCCGGCACCATGACCGCCTGGCGGTTATTTCTGAGTCTAGTGTGGGGAATCTTGATTTCGACATCCCCATGCCAACGCGCGTCATGTGACTTATGTGACGTTATGTGCCCACTCGCGACATAACATTAAAACCAGGGTCGAAAGAAAGTTCGATATATATTTCTATCAAATTCATTTGATTTATGAAAATATAGTCGGTAAAACCGTTAATACATTTGTGCAACGTTTTTCCAGCCCAGGTAAAAATTGTACAGCTGGAAATTAAATTTGAGATGGTCAACCAATATGTTTTTTTTACTTTTTAATGGTGGATTGAAGACATTTCCGGACTTCGTTTCAATTGTATCGAGATGCCTACCTATACTAAAGATCGAGATAGGTACCATTGCTGAATTCCAATTGAATAAAGTTAAGTGTAAAACAACATTTAAAAAAACTATAATAAAAAGTCTTTAACATTATCTTTACAGAACCGTGAACTGGCTTCGTCCGAAGTACGTTAAGCAACAAGAAGAATAAAAACAAAAGTGTTCCTTCACAAAAAAGAAATAGTTCTCTGGTCTCGGTGCTTATGGACTCGAGCACTGCGTAGAACTCTGCGGGCCTAGACCCGTAATAAACGCTTCTATTTGGCAGAGCCTCACAGAGAGAGGCGATCAAAACTCCGGGATGAACTGAGGGAATCACTAATAAATACTGTTTGTGTATCGTACAGTCCTTACACAACACGTAGATTCTTGCCGAAAGAAGAAGAAGTTGATATGAGTTCCGTTCAACATTCCCAGAGATTTATGCCTGGAGGATGGAGAGAAATTGCGATAGTTTTGACCAATGAATATATGTATTGGTAATGTCCGGTGTATCGATATGATGACACACCAGTGTAGTTTTAATTTGGTTTAAGATGGGCGCGTCCCCGGTAAGTAATGCAGGTCACTCTAGCCTAGGGGGTGTGGAGAGGAACCGAAAGATCCGTGCTTGCAGATCTTTAGCCCAGCAGGGAGGGTAGAGGCAGGAGGGTTTTCTCACGTCGCTACCGTCATTGTCATCGTTCGTATCACCGCAGAGTCGTCGTCGAGGGGAGGGAGGGGGTCCCCGACAACGACTGCCAGAGCTCGCTTCTTTTCGGGGAGTATTTACTCCCTTTACTACTGATTTCGCACAGATGGACTTCCTGCCTTGTACGATCGGCAGAGGATGCCCTGGGCAGTGTTCTACCCCGGGCCCAGACGGGAAATGTGATACCCGCAACGACATAGTCACTTCAAGGGCATGGGTATAGCGCAAACTTTTACAAGGACATTGTTCTACCAAATGTTATTGTAATCCAATAGTTTTCTAACGTCCTTGATCCTCGTCTACGAACGTAACCTATGTTTTATAGATTTTGTTGAGGTGAGAGTGCCTGAGAAAACAACGGAGTGTGGAAGTAATACACGACTGCGAGGGTGAGTTCGTTTTGCTATCGACAAATTGATTTACTTACAATGCCAGGTTTTCAACACTGCACTGACTGACTACACCTTTAACATAGCACTAAACCGACGAGGAAATGTCTGAGGTTACTACAGACATTCTGCGATGCCAGGTTCGAGCCCCGGCTTGGTCGTGTCACGCAGCAAGAACTAGCTACACACAGGAAAGAGTGTACCGTCCTGTCGTGTATCACCACAGTTAGCGTTAGACGCGGTGGGAGGTAGAACTTGTACGTGGGCGTCAGTGTAACAAAACCTTCCTACTGTTTAATAACCTTACACATTCAACACAAGTGACCGAGGAGTCCCAGCCCAGCAGCACAGATCAGATCAGAAATCTTAATTATTCAGTTTTAAAAATTTAACAAACGTTACTTTACACACAGTTTATTTAAATAGACGTAGCTGACATGCTATGTTTCATAACGAAATCTTGCAAGATGTTGTACATTATATACTTTTTTATCTGATGAGGGGGAGGGGAGCAAAACCAAGACGAGAAGTCTGATCGAGATAACAATGTGGAGTGTGGACAAAGTTTTTTAGCGGATCCACGTGTGAGTGAGACACCGGATGAGATGATTTCAAAACAACAGGTCAAACTCAAAGCTACGAATATAAAATAGCAGTCAATGGTTTATTTTAAAACTATCTGTGCAATCGGGAAACATTATCCCTGGCCAATCCTCAGATACAATTTGGTAAGAGCATCAGGACTCAGGAGAAATGTTAAGAAATACTTACGAAATTTTCTGAATTATACGAAAAAATGTGTCAAATGAATGAAAAATTAATAAGTAAAAACAAGACGAAATTGGGAGACCCGGGTTCAATACCCGGCTGAGATTTAATCTTTTAAATTTTTTGATTGATTTCCATATGACCATAATCGAAGTTTTATAATATCGATTCCCACCATTAGAGAAAAGTAGTAATTTGTTACGGCAGTTTTTATCCCGCCCCCCCCACGGGCCAGTCAAAATTTGGAATAATTTATTTCTTACTATGAAACCTTACTGAAGACGATATTTGGTAATACCAAATGATGATGATATTAAAATTGTAGTAAAAGATGCGACTTTGTTAAGTTTGAAGGCCCTAACCCATGTACATTTACGTAAAAGTAACTTGATGTAAACAATATTTTTTATCCACGGGGCGCATTAATTCCTCGCCAAACGGTAAACACGAGCTTTACAAAAACAATCAACGCCCGCCCAGAATGCTGAGCGCGTCTTTTTTTACACGGCGCAATGTTTGACGACATTTCCCGATGGCTTTACCCCCTCCTATAAACAACAATCTAATCTACCCAAACAAAGAAGACGTGTTTGCTCGCTTTTCACACTGCCTTACAAAAACATCAAACATTAGATGCTAAATGGTAAATAATTAACGCCCCGGGCTTTTGTGCGAGGCCCTGAGTTATTTACTGTTGGTTCAAAGACATTGGAATAGTAATACTGTTTTCTCTAGACGCCGCACGAGCGCTGCGATCGCTATTGCAGATTGAACCAGCGAAGATCCGCCATTGTTATGGCAGCTCAGGCTCGTAGGCATGCACACAATAACTATTTTTTTTAAATAGCCACCCAAAGTGGCAATAAAATACTGAAAAGGGTTTGATGTCATGTTGTGCAGCTAACTGCACAAAAAGATATAAAAAGGGGAATAACATAAAATTTATCGGTAGGTAGATTTTGACGTAATACAAGACACAATTTCAAACGTGAAATTCGAACCTTGCCACGCATTTTGCAGGCTTAAATTCAATTATTTTTGTGCCCACATATTACCCTAGCCTTACTATAGCCGAACGAAAATTTAGCAGGGTCTAAGGCCGCTGAGTCTTGTCCTGTACCCCACTATCTACCAATTAGGCCTACCTGACATCTGACCCCCAACCAACTTTTTCGGTACAACGTTTTAACAGGGGGAGAAGTAGGTAAGGGGGAGTGATGGGGGCGAATCGTGTATGTTTAAAAATAAATAGTGATAATATTGTAAAACAAACGCGCTTCGCGCCCCCCCACCCCCCCTAACCTACTTTTCCCCTAAACATCGCCTTTTTAAAAAGTTAGCACATGCCAACCATAATTATCACTTTTCATGTGATTGGTACCATAGTTCCCACATCTCGCAAGAGATTATAGATCCAAAGTAATATCTATTGAAAGAAATAAACTTAATTACTTAAAGTCCCAGGTCCTACTAGGCCTCGACTAGACCTACACTTCATTTATCAGGACTAAACTAATGCCTAGGCCTAGTTCAGTTGCAGATAAATAGACAGCACATCAGCTGATCCTAAACATACCTTACAAACAACTTTTGGTTACACTAGGTTTATTTTAAAAACAGCAATGGAATGGAATGAGTTGTGAACCCAATGAGGGAATTTTGAAGCAGATTAGGCCCGGTTATGAACCCTGGATAAATAACTTTTGGGGCGTAACGTATTTTAAATCTCAAATTGGGCCGACTTGGCCTACTTTGTGTTAGTCAGCAAAGTAGGCTAAAATAGAGATTTGAGTATACCCATAGCAAGCTACTGGGCCCAACTTGTTTTCACCATGGCAACTAGGGATAGGCCTACCCATTGATATTTGATTGTTTGCATGTTGAAACCAACTTAGTAGTCTTGCCCATTATCTTCATTAGAATACTCAAGAGAACTTTCAATAGGATTTAATGTCATCACACACTTTGCATAGGTCTAATCTTTGGCAACTACTAAGCCTACAGAAGTGAAGTGTGAAGTGAAATTAAATTTAAAATTTTAAATTTAGGCTACCTGGCAACTTACAAATTTTCACAAGACGACATAGAGTTATTTTTGCCGAGTCAGGTCGCGTTTCGGATGGAACAATAATCCATCATCACTACAGTTTAAATCAGCATATTTTATTTGTTGTTATCCTTGTTTTTTTTACATTTTTAACAACAAGAAAAGGCGTCGACGCTAGCAATATTTTGCTAAAACACTTGATATCGCCAACGCTGATACAAAATGAAATTAAATGTAAATCTTCAGGGAATTGTATCGCACAAGGCTCGACACCATACTTTCGGGGTCAAAAGATTAATCATCAAGGAAAAAAATACCACCAGTGTTCGATACTACAAATTTCTCTACAGCTCATAGATATATGAAATCGAACAAAACTAGGAGCAAGCAGAGATGGCGATAAACACTCATATGCCATTTTACAATCCACCGTGTCCGAGTTCTCACAGAACATTGTTGTATAAAATGCAGGATTTGTAGTAAGGGCAGTCATGAAAAAAGTAACATGTGTAGATCGCTGTACAGCTCTGACATCCACAAAACAATGTTCAAATTCCCTTATTCGGACTTTTTATCTAGAAAAAATAATGGTGGTCTTTTTGTTACCATTAAGTGATGTAGAAAACTCCATGTACAGCCACAGAGAAGTTCACAGAGAATCCCTTGCTAAAAAACTGTGGTAAACCCACCTAAGTGGACTTCACGGGAAGATTGGTCCGCAGGTACCAGGAATTTCCTCCCTTCTTTACCTCCCACCACCTTCCTCGGACGGGCAGAGTGCACAAGATTTAGATCTTACCTATCCTCGACCTTCTATTGATGGTCTTCCCCCTTTGAATAGGACATAAATAATTTTCTTTTCATTACAAAAAACTGTTGTAATTTACCTTTAAAATGTTTTTAAATGTTAATGATTTTAACTTTAAGTTTCCCTTAAATAAAATCAACACGAAAATGTTTTTAAAAAGCAAAAAATTGATTGAGAACTAACAATGTTTACAAAAAATTCTTAGCACTTCTGATGAAGAAGTGTGTTGTTATATTATACTGTTTAAGTCTTTGTTTTCAATCAATTTTTAGCATTCAAAAACATTTTCGTGGGCGATTTTACTTCAGTGAAACATTTAAGTTAATTCATTAATTAAAGGGCATTTAAAAGGTAAATTTACAACAGTTTAAGTAATGAAAGGAAGGAAGGATTTAACTCTATTCAAGCGAAAATAATTTTAAATTTGGGTGGTTTCGAGACCATCAATAGAAGGGTCGAGGGACTATTAGATAGATACGATCTACCTCTTGTCCACTCTGCTCGGGCCAGGAAGGTGGTGGTGGTAAAGAGGGGAGGAAATTCTTGGTACCCGCGGACCAATCTTCCCGTGAAGTCCACTTTAGGGGAAAATCAGTGAGTTTGAAATTGGAAAAACAGTGTTGAACTCCCTTGGCAAGTGGGTTTTCTCGTTGCGATTTAGAAGATCATTCCCTCGATAATGAGTTCCCAGCCAAACCACATCATAATGTTAATGAAAATGATAATCAAGGAATACATTAAAGTTAGATTCCATCACATTGCAAATGTGCCAGTCTATCTCTACACACAAAAAATATAGGCCTACGTCAGAGTTCAACAAATCCATACTTTTTTTAAATCAGTAATCTAATGTGTAAAACCACATTTATATCCACTCTACAATGGATGCACGGGACTTTTACCCTGCTTTAACAATTATAAAAACAATAGGCCTACACAATAATACCATGTCAGTAAATGAATAAGAACTTTTTTACATACTATGTGTTGACGTGGACACGCTTGCTTAAAATCAACGCATCGCACAGAGCATTTTCCTAATATTATTGTAGGCCTATAATGTTATTTAACTTGTCAAACATGGTCAAACTATCTGTGATACTTTTAATGTTATTTGTATGCCTACTTTTATTAAAATTGAAAGAATGATCTAGTAGGTCTATGGCCCACTAGGGCCTAGGCTAGTTCTCATTACCTATGTTGTCATTACTGAATTCTCATAGGGTTAACCCTAGGTTGTGCCTATTTGCAATTATTATATTTTATCCAGGGCGGCTCGTGTATAGGTGCACAGGTGCACGCGCACCCCCAAATATCTGCGCGAACTAAATTCCAAATTTAAGGTCGAAGCAAATCTCGTAATATTCCCCAAAAAATCGTTGGATTGTTTGCATGGATATTTGGCCGGCCCAAGCAAGGCATATTCGGCAGGAGTCATTCTTCAGTAGGTAAGTGACACTGCCACCGGAGGAGGGTGCCTCCGAATGTGAGTTCATTTTTGTCATCGTTTCTACGGTCGGATGGCAGAACGAGCCCCGGCCATCTTTAGAAATCACGTCTGAAAAAGCTTGCCCGATCGCGCAAGCGACTGGGTCAAAACCAGTTATTTTATTCAATGCCCTCGCAGGCGCAGCATTCATTCAACCCCCCAACCCGCTCAGTAGCTGTGAAAGTTGTTCGCGACAGGGTTGGTGAAGTGCAAGGTTAGTTGGGTGAAAATGAGCAAACAGGGTTTTTAAAATTTGGGCTTGGTTCTCGAAATGGGCGATTCAATGAACTAGTAATTGACCGTTTTTTGAAACTAAAAAATCGAAAAAATGGAACTTCATTTTAAAATAAATATACGATGTGATGTTTGAGGCGCGTGTCGGAGGAGATGAAGGGACATTATCGGGTATGTAATATTTAATCAACCATATAATAATTAATTTTTGGAGGTTTTCCATAAGGTAACAGTTACACATAGGGGAGTTTTTCCTGACCAAAATTCAAAAAATATACTCTTAAAAGTCGTTTTCTGGGTACTTCAGACCATTAGTATCTGAAAAAAATTTCGCCTCCGGCGCTGGGGCTGGCCCCAGACCCCTTTGTTCCCGCAGAATAAGAATTCAAAAATATGTGCACCCCCACAATAATAACTCACGAGCCGCCCCTGATGTATCTGATAGTATTGTATTTATGTTTGGATATGTGCTACGCGGCTGTGTGTTGTAAGCAATAATTATACGATACCAAAAGAAATCCGGACTTTGTTATTTTCTTATAGGTTAAAAAGATACGCCTACTTACACGGGCTTATCCCCGTAAAATAACACGTCTGATGTTTTCCCAAAATGTATTTTCGCGTGTTTCTTATATAATGACAATATTTTAAAACACAACAATAAAATATAAACACATCTTGCTAATAATAATTGCACCCTTGTCGTAGAAATATCCTATCTGTCAGTACTGTTTACACTGACAACCAGCTGACAAGTTCGACTTCTTGCCATAAAAATGGCGGCTCTCACAGCCTTCAATTGCAATAGTTTTTCCAGCCACTGCCGCTATGGAGTGTTAGGGGCTTGGTTTGGTTCAACTCGGCTCACAGAGAACCCGCGAGAGCTTTTTGCCGTTGGACTTGCAAGCTACAACGTACTCTTAATGGACTCGGGGTGCGAATCAATCGACTCACGTGGACTCATAAGTCCGTGGACTCACTAACCAACCAAAGAAGACACGCCTCCTAAGACTAAAACAAGTGCTAGAACAATAGACTCATAACTTGGCTAATAATAAACTAAATTTAAAACAGTCAACGGCGACGGTTAGAGTGCATTACAAACCGGACCACGAGAACTGATTACTGTGCATGCATGGGTACTCCTAAAACTTTAAACTACCCGTGGATATTGATGACTTAATTAATTAATTAATTTATAAATTGTTAAAACTTAATGGAAAGAAGAATTTGGTAAAATCGCGTAGACTGAGTGGAAGCAAGAAAAGCAATATCGGTAAAAAAGAAAATTTTGTTGATGAAATGGTCAAATCACCGACTGTCAGCTCATGATAAATGCACGAGAACTCTGGTTTGGTAGGTCGCAGGTTCGAGTTCCCCACCGGCAATCTTGATTAAAAATTTGTTTCAGAAAATGTGGAAATAATTATTGCAATAATGTAACAGTTAAAAGGGAAACAAAAACTTAACACCTACTTCGTTTCTGTTTCCATACACATTTCTAGGGATTCCTATCGAAAGTGAAGTTCTCCCCATCCCTATCCAAACTCATACAACACAAGTTGTGCTCACACAAGACCGACCATCACATTCCTCTCTCATCCAAGTGTTTGCGTTACTCGTTACTGTTCCTCGCTACACAGAGTCGGGTGATTGCCCAACAACATGTGGGTTGGGCGCTCCTCTCATGTCTCTCAACTACGAGACACGCTCTCAACGAGTCGTTTAGTACGGATGATGATCGGATACGATAAATCTGTTATATTATTCGGGAGTCGAGGGTCCAGCAGCCTACTTTACTTTCACACAACGGCGGCAGCTGAGGAAATGAAAGTATGGGGCAACGTGGTAGATGAGACAAATAAAAATCAGGGGCGTATTTGTGTTTTAGTGTGCGTATTTTTCTGACTTTCATCTACATCATCAGCTGCCGAGGTTTGGTTTCCTGGAGGACCCGTTTCTTATGACCGCATCCTGGAAGCTGTAGCAGGTTATCAGACCAGACGGATTGATTGACACTACTGCAACTATGGGTTTAGTCCATCAAAGTCCAATTCGCAACCTTCTCGTGGTTTGGCCCGTGGTATAGTGGAGTTTTACTCCTGAACTAATGGCGAGCTCTGGGACGTCGTCGGAGAACTTTCCCTTCCCTTTGACTACCTCCCCGACGACGACGACAATGACACACGGACGGATGATGAAACAGACGAAGACGACCACGACGTGGGGGAACCCCCGCCCTCCCTTTCGCTTGTGGCTGGTTCTGACCAGCACGGGCCCGTCCACCCTTGCCCCCCGCGTCTCCCCTTACGTCCCACCCCTTGGAAAGAAGTATACATTGTGGTAACTCACCCGTATAGAAATGTTTTATCTTACGAATAATCTTAGCAGTCAAAGCGCCCTAAAACTATTAATACTAATAAGATGATATGAACTCAACACTCATCCCATACACAGAATAGTTTGTTTTTATCCATTCGGTGGGAATTTAAATTATGTCTTTATCCAATTCACCTACGTGTTCTAATCGTTTCATTATATTATCATATATTTTTGTCTCAGCTATTTGATTCTACGATGTCACCGAAGGGGTGGCGGGACTCGAAACCGGCCCCGAGGGGCTAGCAACCGGGGTGTTTCCATGACAACACGAGCTGGGTTATTATAGAGGGGAGTTTGTCTTCAAATGTAGCCTATTGAGTGTGCATAAGATGATCGCGAGTATGGACAACATGGATTGTTGTCCTCCTTTGTAAATCAGTTTTTATAACTGAATAGGATAGACGTTAAATAAATAAATAAATAAATAAATAAATAAATAAATAAAAAATAAATAAAGATCTACTTGGGAGGCTGGGTAAGTGGATAGAGGACCAACTCCACAACAACGACAATAAATTCAATAATTTCTTGTGGGAGATTTGCCTAAAGTACTTTTCGTGCATGGCCTTTTTCAGGTGTCTGAGTCAAAGTAGGAATTTTGAGTTAGAGTAATTATGAAGGGGGGCCCAAGGGGGGGGCAGAGAATTTAATCCCCTTTCATTGACATTTAAGTCTCAAGAAAACCGAGAAAAAAATTTTTAGTCAGGGTTTTCCGGTGGAGGGGATCAAAACCCGGGCTTTCCCCAAACACCCCATTACGGAACCTTTTATTAAAAATTTAGCCCCCGACTCCCGGGCCACTCTGCCCGTCGAAGTATACATGTCAAGCTGGAGGTCCCCTTGGGGGCAACCCCTATCCAAAAATGGGAAGAATACAAAACAACCAAAAACAACGACTTCCACGGGTTGGGGTTTAAGTCCCTGTCCCCTGAAACCACGGGGTTTTCCTTCCCGTGCTGGGAACTATAAGACTCCCAAGGGAGAGGCGAAAAAAATAACCGTTAAATTGAGACATAAAACAAGAAGGACAACAACCCAAACCCCAAAAGACTGTCCCCGTTGGGCTTCAAGTCCGTGTCCCATGAACCCGGGTTTCCCTTCCCGGCTGGGCAACCATACGCTCCCCAAGGTAGAGGCGAATAAAATAACCGTTAATTGAGCATAAAACAAGAGAGGTCAACAACCAACAACAACACAACGACGTCCACGTTGGGGTTCAAATCCGTGTCCATGAAACCCCGGGTTCCTTCCCCTGCGGGCAAAAATACACTCCCAAGGGGAAGGCAATAAAAAAAACCGTTTAATTTAACATAAAACAAGAGATACAAAACAACAACAACACAACGACGTCCCCCGTTGGGTTCAAGTCCCGGGCCTGAAACCACGGGTTCCATTCCCGTCGGGCAAAACTACGACTCCCCAAGGTAGAGGCGAAAAAAATAAACCCTTCAAAAGAGACATAAACAAGAGAGTACAACAACAAAAAAACACAACGACGCCAAAGTTGGGCTTTTAAGTCCGTGTCCCCTGAAACCCCGGGTTCCCCCGTGTGGGCAAAATATAAAACTCCCAAGGGAGAGGGGAATAAAATAAAACCTTTTTTTGAGACATAAAAAAAAGAGAGGTACAACAACAACAACAAAAAAACGACTGTCCCCGTTGGTAAGTCCGTGTCCCATGAAACACGGGTTCCTTCCCGTGCGGGCAACATAACGACTCCCCAAAGGGAGAGGGAAAAAAAACCTTCAATTGAGACATAAAAAAAAGAAGGTACAACAAAAAAACACAACGATGTCCACGTGGGTAAGTCCGGTCCCAGAAACCCCGGGTTCCATTTTCCGTGCTTTTTTGGGGAACATATACGACTCCCCCAAAGGGAGAGGCAAAAAAATAACCCTTCAATTTAGACTAAAACAAGAAGGTACAACAAAAACAACAACACAACGCTGTCCCGTTGGGCTTCAAGTCCTGTCCCTGAACCCCGGGTTTCCCTTCCCGTGCTGGCAAAACATACGCTCCCAAAACAGAGCCAAAAAAATAACGTTTTTGAGACAAAAACAAGAGAGGGACAAAAAACAACAACAAACAACGACTGTCCCTTGGGAATCCGTGCCCATGAAAACCCCGGGTTTTCCCTTTCCCCTGCTGGGGGAACATTACGACTCCCAAGGCAAGGGCGAATAAAATAACCCTTCAATTGAGACATAAAAAAAAGAGAGGGACCAAAAAAACAACAACAAACACACTGTCCACGTTTGGGGAAGTCCTGCCCCCTGAAACCACGGGGTTCCCTTCCCGTGCTGGGGAACATATACGACTCCCAAGCAAGGCGAATAAAATAAAAACCCTTCAATTTAGACATAAAACAAAGAGGGACAAAACCAAAAACACAACGATGTCCACGTTGGGGAATCCGGGCCCCCGAAACCCCGGGGTTTTCCCTTCCCGTGTGGGCAACATTAAAGACTCCCAAGCGGAAGGGAAAAAAATAACCGTTTTTTTTTTTTTTTTTTTTTTTTTTTACCTTTTTTTTTTTTTTTTTTTTTTTTTTTTTTTTTTTTTGGGGGTTTTTTTTTTTTTTTTTTTTTTAAAAAGGGTTTTTTTTAAAAAAAAATTTTCAATTTAGACTAAAACAAAGAGGGGACAAAAACAACACAACAAACGACTGTCCCCGTTTGGGTTAAGCCGTGTCCATGAAACCACGGGTTCCATTCCCGTGTGGCAAAAATTACGACTCCCCAAGGGAAGGCGAAAATAAACCCTTCAAAGGACAAAAAAAAGAGGGTACAACAACCAAAAAAAACACAACGATGTCCCGTTGGGTTCAAGTCCCTGTCCTGAAACCACGGGTTCCCTTCCCGTGCTGGGGAACTATGACCCCAAGGCAAGGGAATAAAAAACCGTTAATTGGGGACATAAAAAAAAGAGGTACAAAACAACAACAACACAAAAGACTTCCACGTTGGGCTTCAATCCGTGTCCCCTGAAAACCCCGGGTTTCCCTTCCCCTGTGGGCAACATATACGACTTTCCCCAAAGGGAGAGGCGAATAAAAAAACCTTCAATTGAGACATAAAACAAAAGAGGTACAACAAAAACAACAACACAACGATGTCCACGTTGGGTAATCCGGTCCCCTGAAACCACGGGTTCCCTTCCCGTGCTGGGCAACAATACGACTCCCAAGGGAGAGGGGGAAAAAAAATAAAAACCTTCAATTGAGACATAAAAAAAGAAGGTTTTCAACAACAACAAAACACAACGACGTCCACGTTGGGGTTCAAATCCGGGTCCCCTGAAACCGGGGGTTCCTTCCCGTGTGGGCAAATATCGACTTCCCAAGGCAGAGGCGAATAAAATAACCCCTTAATTTAACATAAAACAGAGAGGGACAACAACAACAAAAAACAAACGACTGTCCATTGGGTAAATCCGTGTCCATGAAACCCAAAAGGGGTTTCCCTTCCCGTGTGGGGAAAAAAATACGACTCCCCAAGGGCCAGGCGAAAAAAAACCTTTTAATTGAGACATAAAACGAGAGGTAAAAAACAACAACAAAACAACGACTGTCCCGTTGGGGAAGTCCGTGTCCCCTGAAACCACGGGTTTCCCTTCCCGTGCGGGCAACATATAAATTTCCAAACAAAGGCGAAAAAAAATAACCGTCAATTTAGACATAAAAAAAGAGAGGTAAACAAACAACAACAACACAAAGACTGTCCACGGGGGTAAGTCCGTGTCCATGAAAAACGGTTCATTCCCCTGCTGGGCAAAAATCGACTCCCCGGAGAGGCGAATAAAAAAAACCGTTCAAATTTAGACATAAAACAAGAAGGGACAACAACAACAACAAAAACCCCGACTGTCCACGGTTGGGTTAATCCGTGTCCCTGAAACCCCCGGGTTTCCTTCCCCCCTGGGCAACAATACGACCCAAGGAGAGGGAATAAAATAACCGTTCAAATTTAGACATAAAACAAGGAGGACAACAAAAAACAACAACCAAAGACTGTCCCCTTTGGGGTTAAAACCGTTCCCTGAAACCACGGGGTTTTATTCCCGTGTGGGCAACATATAAAGACTCCAAGGAGAGGCGAATAAAAAAACCCTTTCAATTGAGACATAAAACAAGAGAGGTACAACAAAACAACAACAAAATCCAGCCACGCGTCACATCACATCGGCACGCGACTGACATTCTTGTCCCGATCTTAGGCCTACAAAAAAACCAACACTTCTTGTCTCCGCCTTATAAAAACATAAAAATAGTCAACACGTCCTAAGATACCAGGTAACAAACCTGTAGCTGGCTGTAGGAGACAAGGTATTCAGCATGGAAGCGAGGTCGGGGGGGGTTTCAGCCTATGAGGGCGCGGTGAGGAGCAGATGCAGGCGACACAGACCGGGAAGTCGTAAGATAGCGCAGCTTTCTCAATCTCGTGCGAGTGCGATTCAGAATACCAGCATTTCTAACTGTATAATTAAATCTCATTTTTTAAACTTCCCGACCGAACTACTTTATAACCTGGCCGTGTGTTCACCACTCATGGGACTGATAACTTGATTGATTACACAAGCGAGAATGTTAGTTTGTACAAAGCGACAACACTGAAAATTAGTGAAAAGTAGTCCAGCGTTTGACAAGGTGCCCTCGAGATATACACGCATTTGATTTCCTAGGGAAGGAATTCTATTTGTTGAATGCTCGGAAAAATATTGCTGCTGGGTTGACAAACCAGATTGAGAGAGGTTGTCAAGGGCGATTTGACAACAATCTATAGCTGTTTTTGTTTTTACAGCTTTGGACGGCGATCGACTTCCTACGTCTTGAGGATTAGCCTTTTTCGTTTGTCTCTTGTGCTTTTAGTAAGTAGAATCAATTCTGTCCCGCAGGATTCAGTCCAGAAGAATTGTCAATAACCAATAACCATCACAGATAGCTCAGGTTCAGGCTCGATACCAGCTGAACCAGTGCGTAAAAACGGGGGCGGAGGGGGGCGACCGCCCCTCAAAATTTGGTCAAAAGAGGGCCAAGGGGGCACAATTTTGTGGTAGATTTTTTAAAAATGACAATTTTCACAACTTTATAAATTACCGACAAAACCCTGCTAAAACTGTTTTAAAAAAATACCCCTATTTGCAATGTAATTTTTTTTATTTGGGGCTCACCCTAGACGCGCGTTACCCGGGGGCATCCCCCCAGAACCCCCATATTGTATCTAGATACAAACTTATGTTCAAAGTTACGAAAAATGTTCGCCCTCCCCAATTAAAAACAAGGTTAGTTACGACACATGGGCCGAATAGCAGCTACATGAGTCCTTCCCCCTACCCTGGAACTGCTTGTCCCCGGGGGAGGGTGACGATGTTTTAACTATACACGTTTCTAAAGCAGGATTTTGTATTCGCAACAATAAAACATTCTTGGACAACTTTCTCAAGTTGTTACGAATATCCTTATTGTTGGCGGGCCCCCCGGGTGAATCGTGCCCAAAAAGTTGGTCGGTATGTCACATTTGATCCCGATCTCTGTTGGTCATTGTTCGCACGTCGATCACGTCGGGCCGACAGGGTTGGCTCGGTATGTTTTAAATTTAAGCCCCCACTGGGAAAAATTTGTTTCGTGGCTAGTGGGTTCTGGGTAGACTCTAATAAATTGAATTTATTTTTTTTATCAAAATGTTTGTTCGAGTGACATTTAAACATAACAAGTTCTAAAAGTTTGAGCGACTAGTGACAGTTTACCCAATGAGAGCGAGAGAGATGGCGATCTAATAACCCTGAGCGCCCCCCCCCCACCCCCTACCCCCCCCGACCCCAGATTGAATTCAAAGCCAAGTTATCTTGTCGCGTTTAATTAATCCGGCAAGTTTTGAGAGAGCGACCGAACCAGCTCGAGATAGGTGAACCCGGCGGTCAGCGAGAAGTTGTCTCGCTTTGCATATGAATTTGGACTCCCCGCCCCGCCCCCGCCCCCACCCCCACCCCGCCCCAAGACGGGGCCGCGTTACAGCTAAGCTCGCCTCGGTCGCTCGTCTTGAGATGAAACTTGCGAGGGAAACAATTATACCCTTGCAATCGGCGGGTGCGGTCACCCTCTAGTCCTGGGTCCTGACACCACAGCTAAACAATCTCACTCGCCCACCCCACAACAAGGACTGTCAATCAGGCTGACAGGAAATATTTAGATGATTGCTTATTACACGGTGCTTAACCCTAGAAGGATTTACACTTGTGGTACTCTATGACCATAGAAAAATGTTTTATGATATTAACAATAAATACATATATTTCCTGTTTCAACACTGAGTAAATGGCAGTTGTACTGCCCTCACTTGGGTATCAATCGTAGCTGGAATTTAGAGTCACAATGTGACGATAAGTTTTTGTACCAACAGAACGTTACCGGTATTGGATAATTAATAAATACATCGTGAGGCTCGTTATTAATTAGTGCAAAAAAAACTTTTTCGTAGTGATGACCGCTGTGACCTGTGTGTAGCCCTCTTCAGGCGACTATTATTATTAGGGGGGGGGGGGGGGGTTCTTAGGCAGTTAGGGTTATTGTCTAGTCCTAGAGAATGACCAAGGTCTGTTTTAGAGGACTGAACCCCACCATCCATTGGAAAAAACTTTCAGTCAAGATTATATTGCCGGTAGATAGGTTCGAACCTGCGTCCATTCAACTGAGTCGTGTCACCGCCCATGGCCGTACTGTACTACTATAAGTATACTGTACTGTCTACCGTACTGACTCTCAGGGCTCAGTGAATCCCCCTGCATGCAGCCCCTACGAGGGTTGTACAGGGGGGAGGGGGTACGACTTGTTGACACATGTCACCACTCAGACACTGGCGCACTCTATCCGCCCACCAGCGCATTACTCATTACGTATGTACACATTACACCGCCACACTTCATCACACAATTAATTATTCAATTTGCTCCGGCTCGAGCAAAGCTATCGATAAACAACATCTAACTGACTGACTGACTGGCTGATTACATCAATAGTAATTTTAATGAGGCTTAATTGCGTCGTTCAAAATTTCCCATCGATACAATATCAGGGGGTTAACTCGAATACCGAAACCGAATCTTCCCATGCGCGAAACCTGACAAGTTTCAAATGGATAATTAGGCTCAACGCAAGGGTGTGGTCAGCTCGGTTGAGTCGAGTTAGCTAAGGGGAATCATTTATTATTTTATATTTCGCGATTATATTCTCAGAGTCACCTAATGCTAAATTCCCCGCTGAGCTATTGGGTTTCGTTTTAAAGATTTATCGCTTACATACAAATGTTTTCATCCTCGACCCATATTTTACATAAATTTTCCTTTTCTATACTGTTTAATTTCTTTATTCTCTGTCACTATTTATTTCAACTTGTTCTCTATAGATGTTTCGTACTTTCGCAATTTCCGCAAATCATTTTTTTTGCCAAGATCCCTCTTTTACTCCACTGTTTTACCGTCATTTTCCCGACCGCATAACACAAAACAATAATCTCCTACGGAGGTGCTGGATGAAAAATATTCCCTTGATGTAAGCCGAAGTCTTAATCTACCCCGCTCCCCTGACCCCAAGGCCAACAGAAACTTTGTGCATCATCCATGTTGAATGACAATAAGAATCCATGTTAGTCGAGGTCATGTTCGGTTTTTATCACACACGCACAGAGGCTGCACAGACGAACATACATTGATGTTCAAAGGGGTGCTTCGCTCCCTAATGTCGTACTAAATTCCTCGATTTGAACCCTCAAAAAACTATACAGAACGTTTTGTCATCAATATATGCTATGGTCAGTGGTTAATTTGGGGGCGGACGCACGAGTCCACCCCCTTACTTTTCGAAATGTCATCATGTAAAAAGTCGATACAAAGGTCTAACACACTAAACTATAATGCGATTTATGAGTTCGAAAATTAGACAAGAAAAGATTTTGGAAACTGACATTATGTGGATCTTGACAATTTAAAAAAAAATTGATTAAAATCAAGCTTAAAAACAAGTAAAATGCCACCATTTGGAATGAAAATAAAATAAAATTACATATTACTAGGGCTATGTCCCGCCCATTGTCCCAGGATACATACTTTTTCCGAAACAATTGTTTCATAGCGTCTGCCCAGTTATTATTTTAGAAATTAACTACTGAAGCTAGTTACAAATCAAACAATTGCAAATGTGTCCGGAATTCTCCGCGGCCATGCAGTGCAGTCATGTTAGAGAGGTGAATGCGCGAGTGAGCGAGCAATCACAGACCAGCAGCTGCCGTAGCCGCGGGGACCTCACGTAGTACTTAAAACAGGACCACCTCCATTTACTCTTCCATCCCTTAGAGGGTAACTTGATTCATGCTCTTTTTTTCTTGCTGTGCACTGGGCACACGCCAGACGTGCATGGCCGCATTCTACCGGGACCGGTGACTGCCGGGCAAGAAACCTCGGACAAGGATGCGGGAGAATACTAAATAGTGAGCGAAGCTACACAATCATAAGATTCTTCCAGCTCCAGCATTAAATCTCTTGGTGTCCTCTGAGTTTGAAGCACTGCAACCCTGATCCCAAAGTCACGAAACACACCCAAAGCTTGGTGTATGGGGCCTGGTTAGTCGGTGAATGCATGGAGTCGAGCCACGACCCAGTGGAATAAATACGGGGGCCTCCCCCCCCAGACGTTTATGTACTTTACCCAGGCAAGAGCGTAAATGAACCACTGACTGTATAGTCATGCTGACCGCTGAGCGCTGACCATTGATCTTTTGAGGTTACAAAAATGTCCCCACCCCCCAAGAAACAAGGTCGACCACCTCATAGCTCGAGTCCCTCAGAGACCTTGGGTTTCTGATCCACCCACCCGCGCAACACGTCGGGATTAGCAGCGTAACAACAAAGTAAACAACGCAAGCACCTAGTATGTCACTCAATAGTGGCTGTCGTCATCCTCATGATTTGACAAAAATCGACCTAGGATTTCCGAGGGAGGCGTAGGCCTAGATAATCCGTACTCAAGATTATCATTTTGGACAAAAGTCCATCAGTTGTAAACGGTGACGTTGGAGCACATAAGGTTGTTGGTTTCAAATTAGCCTTGCTGATTCTGGCACTGTCTGTGGGTGGAATCGTGTCCAGCTTAATAGATCGGTGTTTCCAACTTAAATATGCCGGTCTCTAGTTGGTCATTGTTCGCTCGTCGATGGTGTCGGCGCCTACAGGGTTGGCTTGATCGGCTTTTAATTGAATGTCCCCCACTGAAAATCATAGTTAGACCCTAAAAATACGTTTTTTTTAAATCTAAAAACTATTGTAACGCAGTCCTACTAGCCCAGGAGTGGAAGACTTTTACCCGGACAAAATTCCCAACAAGCTGAAATTTGCACACATGTTCAGTGATC